>PVJI01003379.1:0-103366 GCA_004026765.1 Micronycteris hirsuta
GTTCTGCCCCGCTTACCAGCCTGGATGTTCGTCCTCTCCAACTTCCTGGCTGTCGGACTTCCCTTCAGTCCGATTCTGTCCGTTCTGGTTGTTTATTTTTCGCTATTGAGTTCATTGTTTAAACTCTCTGGTTGTGAGCAGCGGTGCAGTGCGCCTACCTACGCCACCCTCTTGGCGGAAGTCCTCCTTTTAAAATCTTGATGGTGGATCCTATTTTCCTGCTTCTTTGCATATGTAGTAATTTCTTTATTGTATGCTGCATGTTATGAATGACATATTGTAGAACATCTGGATTATGCTATCTCCCTTTTAAAGGTGTAGTGTTTGGTTCTGGCCAGCAACTAAATAACCAGCTCATTCTCTAGATCCTTCAAGCTTCATTTTTGCTTTGTTTGGACAAGTCTATATTGATTTTGACCTTAATTCTAGGATATGATCTTACTCCTAAAGAGTGGCCTTTCCAGGGTCTCAGTTGAATGCCTGGTGTGCTCAGTGAAGTCTCTCCACATGGTTGGACCAAAAATTCAATGTACTTTAGCATTGTGATCTCTGACATTTCCATTCATTTCTTAACTCCACCACAGCTGCTGTCTTGCAAAATCTTGAAATTTTACAGAATCTTAACCTATACATGCAAAGCGCAGAGCAGCTCTTATCCAAAGAGCTGACACAAATCTTCACACAGACTTTTGGGACCTCCCTTCTGTATAACTCATTCCGTTCTGGAATTCTAACCTGCAAATTCCAGCTGCCATTTCATCCCCTTTATTTCAATTTCAGCCTCTCAACTCAGTCAGACTTATATTCTTCACATGGGCTCCACTGCTCTGTCCCACATTCAGGAAAGTGCCCTCAGACACAAAATCGGGTGGAACATGGTGCTCAGTCAGTTATTTCCTGTCTTGCTAGGACTCTAGTCCTGTACTGCCTATTTTCCAACACCTAAAGCTAGTCACCTCACACATTTTGTTCAGGCTACGGTGGGGGGATAAATTCAACAGCAGTTACGCCATCATGGCCTGGAAGTTAACAGAAGAACCTAATTGACTTTTTTTTTTTTTTTTGATTCTTCGCATCTTATTTCATGGATTCAATTTTTTTAATTTTAAAAAATATTTTATGTATTTATTTTTAGAGAGAGAGGAAGGGAGGGAGAAAAAGAGAGAGAGAAAGAAACATCGATGTGAGAGAGAAACATCGATCTCTTGCCTCTCGTATGTGCATGGAGTGCAACCAAACCCACAACCCAGGCCTGTGCCCTGACTGGGAATCAAACCAGCAACCTTTCTCTCTGTGGGATGATGCTCAACTAACTGAGCCACATGGATCAGGGATGGATTCTTTTAATTATATTTTCTTGTCACCCCCTCTCTTCTCACTCCATCTCTCTCTGTCTCTCTCTCTTTCACACACTTTGCCATCCTTTGGAATAATAACACTGAGTATGCTTTTCTTTCTTCTCTAATGGTATAGTTTTAAACTGATTTTGTTTAAAAAAATTAAATACGTTTTAATTTATTTCCCATCAGTGTCAAGAATGCAATAACAAATGGGGACCCTCCAGGTTTGACATAAAAAACAATCTCATTTTATCTTTCTCTGCCTCTCTCCTCACCCCATGACTCTAGGGAGCATTTTTAAATAATACACATTTTTATTTTAAAATCCTTTATTATAAATTATACTTAGTTTTATAACCACATTATAAACAATTCTTTAGACTTACATATAAGTTTTTATTGCTCACTGCTCTTTCCTAAAACATGTCTTTATCTTTATTAAATTCTTTGTTTTAATTAGTTTTTGCTTGAAGGCCTACTTTAGGATATGTTTTTCAAAAAGCATGCATGAGTCATATAATTTCTGAATTGTTATGAATCTGAACCAGGCTTTCATTTACTCTTACATTCAGATAATAGCTTGGTTTGGTATGTAATTCTTGTAACATAATGCTTCTTCTCCTGAAGTCTCTACATTTTCTCTGAGGTTTACTCACATTAGCGTTGCAAATAAGAAGTCTAACGCCATTCAAAATCTTTCCTATGGTGACACTTTTTTTCCTAGTTGGCTGCTTCCAGCATTTGTTCTTTATCCAGGACATGGAAAACCACCTGAGCAAGGTTACTTTTCATTACACCTGCCCAGTCTTTTGGTGAGTCTTCTCCATGGGAAGACTGAAACTTGTCTTCTTTTATTTCTTTGAGTATTGCTTTTCATTCATCCATACCATTTTCTCCTTCTGGAACTTCTAGAACAATACTGCTTCTCCTGCTTCAATATTTTCTGCCTCTTGATTTTTCTCTTGAACTCCCAAAACTTAGAGCTGATGCTCTGCATTTTCATAAAATATCCCAGAGTTACTCTTCTTTTTATTTCCAAGTTCTATTTTTTGTTTCTCAATTTTTACTTTTTTGTGGATATCTGCACTTAAAAATTAATATAGGACCCTTCTGAGTATAAAAAAATTAACTCCCCCACCACCAACTTCTTCTCTTTTCTATAGTACCTCTGTTTTACTAGAAAATTTTTAACCTGAATGCTCACATTTGATCCACCTCATTTGAACTATTAAATTTCTTAATTTATCTGTCTCTTATTCTTAAAGAGGACAAATTAGTTTTTCCAGGAGGAACAGCCAAAATGTAGCTACTGGTTCATCAGTACCCCCTTCATTCACTCCCACCTATATCATTTCCAGTTAAAGGGCCAGCTTCTTAGATACAGGAGAGAAGTTTCTGATGATGATAAACACTACGTTACTTCTACATTGCTGGGATTGTTTCTTTCTGAAATGGGAGAAAAGAAGGTATCAAACATGATTAGGATACCATCTTTGTCACAGAATGTTTCCTTTATTTTTTCTAGATTGTGACAAGAGAAATTTTATTGAAGTATATTTTATTGATTATGCTGTTACAGTTCTCTCATTTTTTCTCCCCTTTGTCCCCCTCCACCCTGCACCCCCTCCTACCAGCATACCCCACCCCTTAGTTCATGTCCATGGGTCGTACATATAAGTTCCTTGGCTTCTCCATTTCCTGTGCTTTCTCTACCTTCCCAGTCTATTTTGTACCAATCGTTTATGCTTCTTATTCCCTGTACCTTTTCCCCATTTTTCCACCACCCCTCCCCTGATAACCCTCCATGTGATCTCCATTTCTGTGATTCTGTTCCTGTTCTAGTGTTTGCTTAGTGTTTTTGTTTGTTTGTTTGTTTTAGGTTCAGTTGTTGATAGTTGTGAGTTTGTTGTCATTTTACTGTTCATAGTTGATCTTCTTTTTTTTAGATAAGCCCCTTTAACATTTCATATAATAAGGGCTTGGTGATGATGAACTCCTTTAACTTTACCTTGTCTGGGAAGCACTTTATCTGCCCTTTCATTCTAAATGATAGCTTTGCTGGATAGAGTAATCTTGGATGGAGGTCCTTGCCTTTCATGACTTTGAATACTTCTTTCCAGCCCTTTTTCGCCTGTGAGATTTCTTTTGAGAAATCAGCTGACAGTCTTATGGGAACTCCTTCATAGGTAACTGTCTCTTTTGCTCTTGCTGCTTTTAAGATTCTCTCCTTATCTTCAATCTTGGCTAATGTAATTATGATGTGCCTTGGTGTGTGCTTCCTTGGGTCCAACTTCTTTGGGACTCTCTGAGCTTCCTGGACTTCCTGGAAGTCCACTTCCTTTGCTAGATTAGGGAAGTTCTCCTTCATTATGTTTTCAAATAAGTTTTCAAATTCTTGCTCTTCTTCTTCTCCTTCTGGCACCCCTGTGATTAAGATGTTGAAATGTTTAAAGTTGTCCCAGAGGTTCCTAAGCCTCTCTTCATTTTTTTGAATTCTTGTTTCTTCATTCTGTTCTGGTTGAATGTTTATTTCTTCCTTCTGGTCCATACCATTGATTTAAGTCCCGGTTTCCTTCCCTTCATTATTGGTTCCCTGTACATTTTCCTTTATCTCATTTTTCATAGCCTGCACTTTTTCCTCTATGTTGTGACCGTACTCAACCATTTCTGTGAGCATCCTGATTACTAGTGTTTTGAACATTGTATCTGATAGGTTGGCTATCTCTTCATCGCTTACTACTTTTTTGGGGAGATCTGATCTGTTCTTTCATTTGGACCATATTTCTTTGTTTCAGCACACCTGTTATATATAAGGGGCAGAGCCTTAGGTATTCACCAGGGTGGGGCAATCCACATAACTGCATTATGGGGCTGTACGTCAGGAAGGGGTCCGAGAGGGAACAATGCTGCTTGCTTGGCTCTTTGCTGGCTTTCAATCACTTTCTGCACTAACCACAAGCAAACTGGACCCTTCTGGTGCTGAATTCTGGGTGGGTGGGTGGGTTTGTTCTAGGACCCTATGGGTCTCATCAACGAACTCTCCTGTGAGGCTGGCAGTTTCTCCTGCCACCTCATCCCTCACAGGTTTTTTCAGTCATCAGTCTGAGGCTTTATTTCCCTGTGCTGGAACCCTGCATTGCATTGTCCGTCTCACTTCCCAGTTGTTCCTCCTGGTTTATCTGCATGCAAATGTGGGACTGCCCACTCTGCCAGCCACCACCTTACCACCTGGCTCCACCCAGCTGCCCATCTCTGCCCCTCCTACCAGTCTGGATGAATGTTTCTTCTTTAACTCCTTGGTTGCTGGACTTCCATACAGTTTGATTTTCTGGCAGTTCTGGTTGTTTTTTGTTTTTAAATGTCTTCTTGTCCTTCTTTTGGTTGTGTGAGGAGGTCAAGTGTATCTACCTATGCCTCCAACTTGGCTGGAAATCCATTTTGAGAAATTTTACATTTGTTCCTTACTTGAGAAAAATAAAATTCTTTAAGATAAAGATTTGCTATACTTCAAGTTTCTTCCTCGTAGAGGAGTAGAAACGTTATTTTGATCCCCACAGTTTAATGAAAAGAGCCTTAGGGGGGTGAATTTTTAAGTTACTTTCCCATCACTAAAAACATTTTTAAACACTTTACTTGAAACCACATCTTACAATCTTGAATTTACTGTGGCCTTCTGTGTCCAACTGCCCAAATAAGGACAGAGAAATATGCCCATGAAAGTTAACCTCTGCTGAATACAACCATGAGGCAGAAAAAAACATGGGGAACATCTGTATTTTATCCTGTCAATATGTTCTCTCTTATTCTGGAAGCACAGGATGTCTTTACTCTGTCAGCTGCAAAAATATTATCTCTTTGCAGGAATGAAACAAGTGTGGAATATATATTATGCTACCACATTACATGCATACCTAAGCAGAAAACAAAGAAAATAGCCATTTAATATATAACTCAATTTTGCCTCCAGGGACAGATAAAAATTTTTTTATTATAATGCCCAAATGGTACAGTACATAAATATACGTTGGAAATGTGATAGGGCTAAGTCAGGCTCTTTTGGCTAGATGCTGCTGGCTAAAAATTTATCACCTGACCCCCATTCTAATCTTTCCTTCCCACAGACATGAAGTAGGCTATATGTTATGAGGGCCAGGAATTTGGGGCAAGGGAGACTGAAACTCATCACCATTTTCCAGCAGATCATTAATTTCTAAATGTCTGTGGAAAATAACTATTGGCTGGTATCTCTCACTTTCATTTCAAACATACTTTCTACATAGGTTTATTAATAAACAACCAAGAGAGTAAAAAGATAATAACAGCAACTAAATTGGTAATTTAATAACTTCACGTGATTCTAGTGCCTTAGTAGTGTTTATCCTTTGTGAAATCAATAACTTTTCATTTGGAATCTTAAATCCACTTTAATGAACTCTGCTGACAGCACTTTTATTTACAATCCAAGCTTATACCAACAAAAGTAATAGAGGCTTTTACCCAGATAACAATTTACAGTTAACTCTGGCAGATCATGTGACTAATTTGAATGTATAAACCCCTGTAATTCCATTATATATGCTCCTTAAAATTTTTTAATGCTTTTAACCAGAGAAGCAGTTATATGAGAGGAGTGTTCTCCACGTGAAGAATCTTAATGTCGCGTGGTTATTTGCATCATGTCTGAAATGGCTCTTCTCGTACTGGTTCTACCCTTAAAAGCTCATATGAGCAATAACATGACTGACTTTCTTATAGGCGATAAATGAAAAACATCCTGGAATAATGCCACTGGCTTTCTACATAAGTTGCATGTTTTACTGAGTTATCAACTTGAAATAGTCAACATACAATACCCCATTTCTCACTATCTTTCCATTCACTTATTCTGACTTAACTCTGACAAGGTCTAATGCATTGTTTCCCTCTCTGTAAGAAACTGTTTGGATTCATGTGGCATATCCGTATAAAACTAATCAGAAACACCCACCACAAAACAAGGGGCTAAGTGTTTGGTTACCGTAATCAACATTACTCTGCCTCCGTGCCCCAGAGCGCAAGTAGCTCTGGAAGCCCCTAGGGTGTTCGGGAATGAAACCACAGCCTCAGAGCTCATCATTCCTTCCCTGTGAGATGCTGTGCTGTGCTGTGCACTCATACTGCCCCCTGGAAGCATTTCAAAGCTATCAAGGCTTAATGCGCCAAAAATGCTGCTGCACTGATTTTACCTTCTGTTATAATCCTGCTGGTCAGAAAAGCTCAAAAACTACTCCTTGGGTCATGTGGGAGGCATAGCACCAAGTGATACTTCCCCACTGCAAGGAGAGTCCCTCTCCTTGGGCCTTATAACAAAACCTCTTCTTGAGCACCCTGTTCCCCAAATGGTGCCAATCATACAAGCAGACACCCAGGCAGACTCCAAATCCCAGTGTGGGCTCAGTTGGAGCCCCTTGCCCCATTTGTACCTATCCAAAGGTCAACTTGCTATGTCAATGAGTAACCTACTATGGACATTCTTTTGTCATGCATAAGGACAGTGCTTACCTGGAGAGGAAGCTGGCACAGAGGAAAGCAAACCAGGAGATGAGGAAAGGCCCCTGTACACATCACCGGACCCCTGACACCAGGAGCTACCTATGGCCTCTTAGTTGTATGTGTTCCCCTTTTCGATTCAGTCAGTTTGAGTTTAGTTTTATGTCACTTGCAACTAGAATAACCTTGACTAATATACTAATAATTACCAAATTTTATTGGGTCAAATAAATATTATTGCCTTGGGAACTTGAAACAACAAATCTCAGAGATTTCCAACTGTGAAAACTACAGCCTGATGAGTGAGTTAATTAAACATGTACATATAGATCACTTCCCAAAGCATATGCATAGAAATGAGGACAGACAAATCTGAATAAGGGAAAAGGAAAAAAAAATCTTTTGCATTGGAAACAATGTATTAAGGAGAAGACATCTCATCTGGCCAATGTAGGACTTGGAAGATAAATGATTCCATTTTATGTTGTTATTAAATTGTATTACTCTTCATTAAAGTTAAATGCATTTAGAGGAATTAAGTGTATCAAAAACTTGGCAGTGTAATATAAGTGATGATTCTTTGTTTATTTGATGACATCCTCCTGTGAGCTGATTCATAATTTTAATTTTGGAAAGCAGTATTTCCTTGATGGAGACTGACAGAAAGATGTGAACAGCTACAGCATTTTGCATGAAGCATATTGACTGTGAAAGAAAACACAGCCCAGTCAAGGAGAGGGACAAGATGAGCAAGTGGAGGCTACACTAACCTCCTCCCAGGACCAAATTGAAATTTCAACTAAATTATAGAAAAATCATCCTGAATAAACAACTGTCCACTAGCTGGAGAGAAGCCTTATAACCAACAACAGATGAAAGAGGCCACATCACCACAAGACTGGTGTGGAGGAGGCGCAAGAGGGCTGGCTGGGCTCCCACAGGTGGCAGCTGAAGTGCCACAGGGATATTTCAGTTCCCCCTGAGAAGTGTGGGGTCTAAACCCCAAGCTAGGTCCCCCAACCTACAGCACCAGAACTGGGAAAGGAACCCAAATAACATATAGCTGTGAAAAGCAGTAGGGTTTCTGTCTATCAGGGAGAGACAGCTAGAGACACAAAGAGACTCTTAAACGGCTAACGCACAAAATTTTGTTTGCACCCACTTACCTTGGACTCTGGCAGAAGAAGGTCAGAGTGAACTAGAGACATGTTAAAAGACTCTGGGATCTGTGGCTCTGAGGAGAGAGGGGAAGAAATAGTCACTGGGATCCCTTGAGTCATTTCCCATACAGCAGGAGCCATCATTCTCAGGCACTCCCCTCTAAGTGGCGTCAGCCTGAGGGGAAGCAGTAGCCCCTCCCACAGGAATTACTCTGCCCCATCCTGTGATGCTTAAGACCTGCTGCTGAGGAGTACAGCAGGAAGACTTTCATTAATTAACCCTACAGAAAGCCTGTAGGCAGAGGCAGATGCTGGGAGCTCTAAGACTTCACCTTACCCTCCCCAAGACCTGGTGCTGATAAAAGCCGGCCTTGATGTGCAGCCTGGTTCTTTCTGCACACACCCAGAGCCAGCACAGAGCTACATGCTGTGGATTGCTGCTAGATCCAAACAGGTTACCAAGGGCCAGTCACAGGCAGGGTTTGACTTAGGTTTGAACCAGAATCTTGCAGATCACCTATTACATAGAAACAAACATAAAGAGTCAGCCAAAATGAGAAATCAAAGAAACAAGCCCTGAATGAAAGAACAAGAGAACTCTCTTGAAGAACTAGATGAAATGGAAGCAAGCAATTTATCAGTTAGAGAGTTTAGAGTAATGATTATAAGGATACCCAACAGCATGAAAAAAAACATAGAAACCATAAAAAAGAATCAATCAGAAATAAAGAACTTAATATCTGAGATAAATGATACACTGGAAGAAATGAACAGTAGGTTAGATAAAGCAGACGACTGAATCAGTGATTTGGAAGCTGAGGTAGGAAAAAAAAACACCTAGGCAGGAAAGCAAAAAGAAAAAAGAATTTTAAAAAATGAGGAAAGCTTGAGAAATCTTTGAGACAACAAGAAGCATAACAGCATCTGCTTCATGGGAATACCAGAAGGAGAAGAAAATGAGCAAGGGATTGAGAACCTATTGGAAGAAATAATGGTAGAAAAATTCCCTAACCTGGTGAAGGAAAAAGTCAAAAGTCCAAGAAGCTCAGAAAGTCCCAAACAAATTGGACCCAAAGAAGCCTACACTGAGACACATCATAATTACAGTGCCAAGGCCTAAAGACAAGGAGAGAATCCTAAAAGCCACAAGAGAAAAGCAGGAAGTTACCTACAAGGGAGCACCAATTAGACTGTCTTCTGATTTCTCAACAGAAACATTTCAGATCAGAAGGGAGTGGCATGAAATATTCAAGATGATGAAAAGCAAGGACCTACAATCAAGGCTACTTTACCCAGCAAGGCTATCATTTAAAATCCAAGGAGAAATAAGGAGCTTCCTAGACAAGAAAAAGTGAAAAGAGTTTGTTGCAGTACTGCAACAAACATTAAAAGGATTGCTAGAAGAAGAAGAAGGAGAAGAATCACAACAACAACAAGACAGATAAAAACAGTTTAACAATAAAATGGTGCTTAAACACATACCTATCAATAGTCACTTTACACGTAAATGGCTTAAATGCTCCAATCAAAAGACATAGGGTAGCTGAATGGATAAGAAAACAAGAGCCAAATATATGCTGCCTCCAAGAGACCCACCTCAGAATGAAAGATACACACAGACTAAAAGTAAAGGGTTGGAAAAATATATCTCATGCAAAAAGAAAGGGCAAAAAGTAACCTAACCAAGGATGTAAAAGACCTGTATATGGAAAATTATAAGACACTGAAGATGGAAATTAAAGAAGATACAAATAAGTGGGAAAATATACCATGTTCATTAATGGGAAGAATTAACATCATTAAAATGTCCATATTACCCAAGGCAATCTATAAATTCAATGCAATTCCTATCAAAATTCCAACATAAAACAAATATTTCAAAAATGTATATGGAACCACAAAAGGCTCTACATAGCAACAATGATCCTGAGAAAGAAGAACAAAGTTGAAGGAATCATGCTACCTAATATCAAACTATACTCTAAGGCCATAGTAATCAAAACAGCATGGTACTGACATGAAAACAGACACATAGATCAATGGAACAGAGTACAGAGCCCAGAAATAAACCCATGACTTTTTAGTCAATTAATATTCAACAGAGGAAGCAAGCACAAATAATGGGCTAAAGATAGTTGATTCAATAAATAGTGTTGGGAAAAGTGGACAGATATGTGCAGAAAAATGAAACTGAACCACCTTCTTATACCACACACAAGAATAAATTCAAAATGGATTAATGACTTAAATGTAGACCTGAGACCATAAAAATCCTAGAAGAAAACATAGGCAGCAAAATCTCTGACATTGATCATAGCAATATTTTATCAGTTATATCTCCCCAGGCAAGGAAAACAAAAGAAAAATAAACAAATAGAACTATATCAAACTAAAGAGTTTTTTCACAGTCAAGAAAAACATCAACAAAATAAAAAGACAACCCACAGAATGGAAGAACATATTCACCAATTCATCTGATAAGGAGTTAATAACCAAAATTTATAAAGACCTTATAAAACTCAACACCAAAAAAACCCGAACAACCCAATTTAAAAATAGGCAAAGGACTTGAATAGACATTTCTCCAAAGAAGACATACAGATGACCAATAGACATATGAAAAGATGCTCAATGTCACTAATCATCAGAAAAATGCAAATTAAAACCACAATGAGATACAATCTCACCTGTCAGAATGGCTGTCATCAATAAATCAACAAACAACAAGTGTTGACGAGGATGTAGAGAAAGGGAAACCATTTTGCACTGTTGATGGGAATGCAGACTGGTGCAGCCACTGTGGAAAGTAGTATGGAGATACCTCAAAAAGTTAAAAATGGATTTGCCTTTTGACCCAGAGATCCCACTTCTGGAAATATATCTGAAGGAACCCAAGACACTAATTCAAAAGAACATAAACACCCCTATGTTCATTGCAGCATTATTTACAATCACCAAGATATGGAAGTGGCCCAAGTATCCATCAGTAGATGAGTGGATAAAACAACTATGGGATATTTACACAATGGAATACTACTTGGTGGTAAAAAAGAAGAAAATTTTATCCTTTCAACAGTATGGATGGACCTGGAGAACATTATGCTAAGTGAAATAAGCCAGGCAGAGAAAGACAAATACCATATGATTTCATTCACATGTGGAATCTAATGAACAAACTGAACTAACGAACAGAATAGAAACAGACTCATATATAGAAAGCAGGATGACAGCTAAGGGGGGACAGTGGGGTGATTGTTGGGAGGAGATGGGCATAAGGGGACTAAATGGTAATGGGAAAAAAATCGAAAAAAACAAAAACACACACACAAAAAGCCAAGTGACTGATCCAATTTTTCAAGGAGCATCATGACAATATTGTTTCTATATTGTCCAGGGGATCACATCAACTTAAGAATTAAAATTAGCCTCAGTTAAGGAAATAAAAAGAAAAAGAACTTAAATTTCAGAAGACATTCTCCTATCCTTTTTAAGATAACTACAGTGAAACTCTATAAAGATCAAAATTCTAGCCCTGGGTGGTGTGGCTGAGTGTATTGAGTGCTGACCCATGAACCAAGGGTCATCAGTTTGATTCTCAATCAGGGCACATGCCTGGGTTGCAGGCCAGGCCCCCAGTAGGGGGCGTGTGAGAGGCAAACACACAATGATGTTTCTCTCCCTCTCTTTCTCCCTCCTTTCCCCTGTCTCTAAAAATAAAATAAATAAAATCTTTAAAAAAAATAAAAATTCTAAATATTTTTAGGAAAAAATATTTTTTAAAATATGTATCAGTATCAAACACCTACTCTGTATACAGGGTAAGCAAAACAGTGAGCTCGCAACCTACTGAGAGAGGAAAGCATTAGTCTACTCACAGCATATTATAATTCCGGTTGGGTTAAATGTCACTAGACAAATGTGCTCATTACCATAGAAGCCCATACCAGGCCTTTACCCTAAGCAGATAGACCAGGAACAGATGTGATAAATGACTAATAAACAGTAAGAAGACTGAATAAGCACTAAGTAAGCCAAGAGGGAAAGGAGCATTCTAGTGAGAGAGGCAAGCCCCTCCACAGATGGAGAGAAGGGTGGGATGAGAACAGAGACCTACCCTGGCTGCGAGCCCAGCACCCAGGGAAAGGAGATGGAGAGTGGAGAGAGGCCCACTGTGCGGGGTGGTGAGTTTCCTCCTAAAATGCTGGTCAGAACGGTGAAGGCCTTTAAGTAAAGATTGATAAGATCGGTTTTTCATTAGAAACAACAACAACGTTGGCTCCAGGCTGGATACAAATGGGGGGTGGAGTCAGGACCCTGGCAAGGAAAATGGTGGCTACAGCTGAGAAGGAGCAGGAACAAGGGTGAGATACAGACGGGCAACGTGTGTTTATGGCAGTTTATCGTCTTCATTTATTGAGAATCAGTGCCATGAAATCCAACTGAATCTTGCTGTCTTTAAAAAATTTGAGTAAGAGAAGATTTCAAATACATAAAAAAAAGTAGAATAGTATTCACTCGACACCCAGCGTTAACCCTGTCTCAGTGTGGGCTAATCTTGTTTAATCTGTATCTGCATTCATTTCCCCACTCCCATATATATTTTATCAAATTATGAACATTTCAAGCCTTCAGAAAAGTTGTGAGAATAGTATTACAAGACTGATTTATCATTCATCCAGCTTCACTAACTGTTAGCATTGTAACTTGCTCTATGTGTACGTGTATGTGTATATGCATATATGTTTGTATTCACATCTCCCTCCGAAGAGCAAAGGCATTTTCCTCTGCTTTTTACAACCATCATACCAGTATCACACTCAGGAAATTAACATTATCTAACATACAGCCCATGTTCAAAATTTCCTCTTTGTCCCTTCAAGGTCCTCTATAGCTGTTTTTCCCCCTGATCTACAATCCGAACCGGGACGTTTCATTGTCCTCTCTCATTAGTCTCCACCAGTATTAAAGAGCTCCTTGGCCTTTTTCTCCTTTCATGACACTGGTGCCTTTGAAGAGCCGGGCTGGCTACTTTGCAGAACGTCCTTCAGGGAGTGTGCGTCTGTTTCTTCGTGATTGCATTCAGGTGAAGTGTTTTGGCAGCGCTCTCACATAGGTGATGTTCTTCTCAATGTGTCGCAGCAGAAGTCCTATGATGTCAGTTGTACTGTTCTTAATAATGATTCTTCCCCTTTTTCAACCGGTTACATTCATATCCTGTAGACATAATCCATTACAAAGGAAATCAGACAAAGACTACAAATATAATTTCTATTTCCCCATGAGCCATCTTAATGCCAAGAAACATTAACACAGGTCATTTATACGGACGCAGCTTTATTGGTTTTATTCACGAAGGGTGGCTATAGATAATAAATGGCCACAGACGGAAGAGGAATATCCTGAAGTGTTGAGAGAAGACTGGCGGGCTGGCAATTTGAATCCTGAGAAGAGTAAAGCCTGGAGGGGGAAGCACAAGGGCCTCAGGAGCCGGGCTGTCCAGGGTGTCATCGTGGCCCTGCTGCTCGCCACTTGTTGTGACTTTGGGCAAGTTACTTGCCCTTTCTGTGTCTCTTCTGCATCTGTAATGTAGGAGATCACAGAGCTCATCTCACACGGCCAGTATGAGCGTGAGTTGCTGCACGCACAATGTCTGGCACACAGCAGGCTCTCAGCGGTGTGATGATGATGGCGTTTCTAGTGAATGACCACTATGCTCCACGTGTCGGTTACAGGAAGACTTTAGGCCTTTATAAAAAATATTGTCTGAAATTCAGACCCTGTTAGAAATATTATATGGTAAAATGTCAACATGTTTGCATTAAATCACTAACATCATTATCTAATGAGAACTACTTCAGGCAGGAGAGTTTGATTTTAGCAATCAGATGACAAATGTTGACATTTCCCAAGTAATAAACCATAATCTCAACAATGAAATGTGTCCAATGTCATTTTCCATTGAGGATTTTATTACCTCCTATTCATTAGTGATAAATGTACGACCTGTGTCTGTTATAGAAATGGATATACATTGCAGGGTAGCAGTAGGTGTACACTTGTTCATATGGAAAATAATACAATAATTAATAAGTAATAATACAAAAGTAGACTCTGTGTTTTGTGTTCACAACTGTAAACCCACTTGTGCCCCAGCCTGTGTAATACTGACACTCGCACAGAAAGAACTAAATCACACATAGAAAAAGTCCTGTTCATAAATCTAGTTAAGAATCTGTCATCTTAGGTCTACTGCTTAGACCTTACAATTGTCACTTGGTTTTAAATTTTCAACGATATTTTTGTGATTAGGAAACTCAGCCACGGTGTCATCCCCCACTGTCTTATGTGTGTGTGTTTGTGTGTGTGTGGCAGTCATCATGTTGGCCCTAGGAGTGCTCCCTGAGTCTATGCCACCACGCTTTTGTGGAGCCAGAACTTTCTTTCCCCTGTAGGATTTTCACTGCTATTCTTTCATGGCTTTACTCAATTCATTATATACTCTTATTTTTCCCTTGAGTGCAATGATTATGTTATCAAATAGAACACAGAGTAATCCTTAATTTTGTACTTTTATGATCTGAGTTTTTCCTAAAATGTGTAACCATAGTAAAAATAATTTTTTTCTTACAAGTAATATAGAAAAACATTTTAATTTCTAAAAGTTAAGAGTGACTTGACAGTGGATTGAGCGCGGGCTGGGAACCAAAGTTTCCTGGTTTATTCCCAGTCAGGGCACATGCCTGGGTTGCAGGGCAGGTCCCCAGTGGGGGCCATGTGAGAGGCAACCACACATTGCTGTTTCTCTCCCTTTCTTTCTCCCTCCCTTCCCCTCTCTCTAAAAATAAATAAATAAAATCCTTAAAAAAAATAAAATAAAATAAAAGTTAACAGTGACTTGAATTGTTATTATTTTGCTTAAGAAGAGAGGATCAAATGACCTAATCAAAACTTTAGGGAAAAGAAAATAAAATTTAAATAAGTAGTAGCATATTTACTTGGGTACCACATTACAGTTAGTTCAGAAGACAAGGCAGAGTAGAAACATCTAGAGAAAATGGAAATAGTGAAGCAGGGAGAAGCAAGGTGCGGGGACAGCAAAGAGGCAGAGGAGAGGCAAAGTCCCATACTGCTGGCCTGAGTCCCCAGATCTAACCCTGCCCAGGGCTCAAGGTTACTGCCCCACCCGCACCCTTCCCGCCACTCTTGGGCCTGCTTTCCTAAACAGCCCGCTCTGGGCTTTCTCTTGCCCAAAAACCCAGGCTTCAATTATTACATATCTAACTTAGCGCACCCACCCATATCCCAAACATACAGAATATGTTCTCTTCTTTTTCTTTTATTTCTCAACTGATTTCCTTCCATTTGTTAGAGTTAAATAACTTTTATCACAGACATAAATTTTACAGTCATAATACCCAGATACTTAAATATAAAACTCCCTTTATGTCTTTAAAATTGACTTTGCTCATAAGCCCCCATTTTCATAACGGAAGAATACCTAAGTTTGCCAATTTAAGGAGAATTCAGCCATTTCTAGGATTTAAAAAAAAATTTCTTTGGGTAAATACAAAGTGAATACGAAACTCACACTTTTTCTTGTTTCCTCCCGTTCTTTACATAAATTCTTAAATGTAAGAGTAGGAGGTAATCACAAGGGTAGAACAGCACAGGCTGCAGAGAAGGGGGAGCTCAGTCTTTAAGAGAAGACAGTGAAGTAGTCGGGTAACGCCTAGTCACAAGACAGACGAGTTTCCTGAAAGTGTTATAGTAGCACAGTGAATATAAAGAAGTGCAGAGGGAACAGACAAAAGCATAAACTCAGCCACAAGGGGCCAGAGAAAGCTTCTGAGAGACAGTGATTGTTAAGTTTTATCTTCAAGGGTAAGGAGGAGTTAGTCTGTTTAAGAAAATGGAGAAGGAAATCTCAGGAGGTGTTTTCAGTGGCATGGAATCACAAGAGAATGTGACTTGCTTGAAAAATGCAGGCAGGTCTGTGTGGCTAGAGCACAGGAATGCTCAGAAAAGTGGGCAGGAGACGAGTCTCAAGAGGTGAGCAGACTGTACGTCAAGCCAAGGAACTGGGATTGTATCCTCTAAGCCAGTAGTCAGCAAACTGTATATGCAAGTCCAAATCGGCCTGCTGCCTGGTTTTGTAAACAGAATTTTACCTGACACAGCCGTGTTGGTCTGTTTGCATACTACCTATAGCTGCTTTCATGTACAACATCAAGTGAAGTAGTTTCGACAGAGACTGCATGGCTGCCAGAGCCGAATATTTACCACCCAGTCCTTTACATAAAGTGCTTGCTGACCCTGCCCTAGCCCACTGAGCAATACACACACCCTCTTTAAAAGAAAAAGTCCTAGTAGACCTGAAGTGCCACATGGATATTTTCAGTACACTGCCATTTAGATTTGTACAAACCTAAAACTAGATATAAACATCTAATGATTATAGCTCTCAGGCAACTATGAAAATTTGCATATTAAACATAACCTAACAAAAAATAGTAACATTCAATGAACGGTATTCATTCAACGTGAGAGATCTATCATTTGTTTGGAAACAGATTACCACTCCTAACATCAGACTGACAGTTACTTATCTGAACCAGGGTAAAATTTTTGTTAATATAAGTTTAATATGCAAAAGACAGTGACTTCAATGAACTTTATTTGCCCCAAATGCCTCTGTTTGGGGTACAAAGTTTCTCTGCCTTCTTTTTTGTATAAGCTCTTGTTAATTACACATAGTAATGCCCTTTGGTACAATAAAAACACATATGAACATGCAGGCCCTGAAATCAATTGTCAGCACTAAGGCAGCCACTCAGGTGACCCACAATTGCTCATATTTTTAAATGTCATCTAACTGAAACCACAGTGATTTGAAAAATATCACAGAGAACCACGTATTCTGGATTACACAGAATAGCTATTGAAGAAATCTCACAGATACTTATTGTGGCAACAAGATAACTAAAAGCAGTTGATACAAACTAGGTGAACCCAAGAGGTGGCAATGGATTAGAGGGAAGAGGACTGATACAGGGATATTCAGTATAATACTATCTGGACAAAACGCTAACATCAAATGGTTGTAGGAAGGAAGGGATGTGAGGGTGGACTTGTGAATGACTTCCAGGTTTCTGGCCTGGGCATGTGCCCTCACTGAGGAGATTAACACAGAAGAGACAAAAGTTTGACAGGGGAAGACAGCGAGTACCCTCGGGCATTTTCAAGTTATGGCACCCTTGGGACAGAGTCTTTATCCCCGATGAAGTTAAGTATACCAGACTGCACAGTTCTGAGTGGGGACTGCCCCAGACACAAAGATTTGGGAGCTGGAAGTAAGTGGCTGCTGAAGTATTTATGCAGATGAGATGGTCCACATAGAGAAGTAGAAGGTGAGAGAAGAGGAAAGCCACAAGATGCTTAATAAAGAGCCGGCCATTAGAGGCAGCTGGATAAATAACTGTACATTTGCATCCACAAATGCACTCAATTCAGGATGATCTATACTAATGGAGGTAAATTGGACTATGCATAATAAGAAATATGAATACAAAAATCACTTATATGCCCAGAGGAGAGAAGAGTTTACAGAAGATTTACATATGCTTGCTAAAACTTGGTTTGCTCTCCCAGAAAGCATATTAACTTGAATAAAAGGTCAAAACGATATGAAATTTGGCAGCCACTGCTAGTTTCCTATTCAATATCCATTCCCCCTTCTTCTTTATTAACAAACCTTAATTCTTCTCAGGGGAGTAATGTATCCAGCAGAAAACTGCATTTCCCAGACTCCTTTGCACCTATAATGGCCACATGACACGGTTCAAGCCAATGCAATATAGGTGAAAGTCAGAAGAACTTCTGGGAAAGCTCTTCAAAAGACTGAGCTGAGCCCTGGCTGGTGTGACTCGGTTGATTGGAGTGTCGTCCTGCAAACCAAAGGGTCACGGGTTTCATTCCTGATCAGGCCGCATGCCTGGGTTGTGGATTCGGCCCCTGGTTGGGCACAAATGAGAGGCAACTGATTGATGTTTCTCTCTCTTCCGCTCCCTCCCTTCTCCTTTCACTAAAATCAGTGGTGTGCGCTCGCATGAAGATGAAAAAAACAAAACAAAACAACACTGAGCTGAGTGGGTCCTTTGTCCTCACCCTTCTTGCCAGCTGGAAACATGTTAGAGACTGATCAACCATCCCATGACTCTGAGGCCCCAAGGACATGGACAGGATTACTGAGTGAAAATGGAGGGTCCTGGGGGCTTCATGGAGCCCCAGTATCAGCTCTAGACCTCCTACTTCCAGATGTAAGAAGAATAACATAATTTCTAATTTTTTAAGTTACTGGTTTTGGGGCTTCTGTTACTTGAGACCTAGTGAAATTTCTATCAAATCAGAAGCTTAATTTGAAAAACATCTTAGGTAAAATGTCCCCATAGATAGCCTTCAAAGTTAATAAAATGTCCAGGAAAAAATTAAGAGTTTCTTGCCACCTTGATACAACAGGAAGCTTCTCAACCCTGTGACCAGGGTCACCTGCTTCAGCCTTTGATTGAACAAACGGAGGGAAAATGGAGGCGGACAGCCGGGAAATTATCTGGCCATGTTAAATGGGTTCCCTATATGACTGTGTCCACCAAATCCCCCAATTCTAGCATCCTCCACCATGTTTTCTTTTTGCTTTGCATTTTCCCCTCCATTCTTAACCTAATAGAAGAAAAGTGAACAATAAATATGAGTACCATTAATTACTGACCTCCAGTGGCTTCTCATTGTCCATCCAATCAAGTATATGTAGGATAATTTACTGAACTATCAACCCGTACATTTTATTTGCCAGTGTTTTCCTCCCCTATTCCAAGCAAGTAGCCAGGTTAATTGCTGCCTTACTTCAGGGACTTTTTGTGGTAGAAGCTGAAGGCAAAGTCCCTACTATCCTGAAGCAGATTGTGTTGAAGGAGGGAGGCACACGCTGATGTAGCAAAAGAGAGAAAGGTCGCCCTATACTGGGAAGGTGTGGTGGTTTCCACAAACAGCAGGAGCCGTGTCTTACCCCTGATAGGACCTGGGGGGAAAGATAGAGCCTCCAAAGGGTATGATGGTGTGGTGAACCTAAGAAGGCTGCACTGGGCAATTGGGCTCCCAGGCGAAGAAAGATGCGCTCAGTCCAAAAAGAGCACGGAAGCAGAGCCACTGCCATTGAAGGCCTGTGACAGCTCTGACAATAGGAATACAATGATGAGTCAAAAATGAGGGGCAAGTTTCTCTGTTTGTCAAGGAACCATAAAGTTCCCGAGATTCTGAGACAGAGAAAGAGAATTCCCAGGTAACAGGCTGAATTTACTTTCAGTTGGTGTGATGAAGGCTCAGAGGAATATTTCGCACTTTCCAGTGTGTGATTCAAGAATTATTCTCACTGCCAATACCACTTCCTCCTACTGGAGGCTGAGCCTCAGCAGTGCAATCTCCTCAGCCTGCTGCTTCAGACACTGAGTGTTCTTCCCCCGCATGAGTTCTGTCCTCCACTCACTGTGTTTCCTGCCTCTCCTTTTGCTTAGCATTCTCTGCCCTCTGGGAAAACGCATTCATTCATTCATTCATTCAGTGAGTGCCCACTTTTTCTGTCCTCAAACATTTTTCCCGTCACGAAGCCCTTCCTGATCCTGAAATTATAGGTTATAATTTCCTCCTTTATATCTCTAAACTAGTGGTGTGCACTTCTCTTGGAATATATATCCTATACTATTTTCTGCTACAACCAGCTATCTGCTCCTTTACTTCATAAACCTTCAAATATTTTATTGAACATCTACTATGCACTCTGAGAATAGTGAATATACATATTCATTTACCAGCAAATATTCTGTAAGTTCCTACCACATCCTGGCCCCTGGAACACTAAAATAAGCAGAACACAGGTCCTGTCCTCGAGGTCCTTGAGGTCTGTGTATTATATATAGTCAAGGCTCCCAGATTTGAACATAATAATGTCTCCATATTTGCTGATGTTAATCCTAAGCATTTTAAAGCTGCATTCAGCTACTTATAGGAAAGCTAAGCAAAACGGAGAAGAGAATTTTGTTGGGAGCAAGCTTCCTCATACTTCAGAATATCCCACCTAGATTTGGGGGCAGGGGACACATTTTACCCACTAAAAATATAAAACAGCAAGAAAAACTTAAAAGTGTACTTTAATCATTTCCATTTTGAAAATACATAAGATCCCTTTGATTTTCAAGGCAATTGTGCAAACATTATCCCTTATTTGAAATACATGAAAAACGCTGAGATAAAGGAACTATTGTCCAAAAACTACTTTCTCTGCTCAGGGCTTGCTTCCTTAGCCTTTCATTCCTTTCTGCTATTACTGCTGCTTTGGAATGTGTTGTTCTGTGTAATAAGACTCCATCACAAACGTTTGTGGATAAATCAAGGAATGGTCACTGGAGATCCTGGCACAGACCACAGGCAAGACTCACTCTCTGATCTCCCTCCCCGCGCTCCTCCTGTGTCCAGGCTCTCTCTTCTTTTCCATCTCCATCATTCTCCTGACTCCACTGGCCACGGGGGCAAATATTCTGCTTTCAGTCTCCCAAGAATGTCACAAATCTTGTGTCGTAGTAAGCTAGTAAAGGAAGGAACATTGCCTTGGAATCAAAAGTCTAAACTTATGTGTTCATTTATTCATTTAACTAATATTTTTAAGCATTTCCTATGTCAGAAATTGGTCTAAGGAAATTGGTCTTGGAAAACAGTGATGAACGAGATAGTAAAGTCTCTGCCTTCAAAAAGCTTACATTCTAGTGGGAAAAACAATAAACAAGGACATAGATAATCAAGAAGACTATGGTTGGTAATAAATACTATGAAAGAAAGAAACAGGTTAGTGGGATAGACAGTAACTGTAGGGAGTACTTGGGTTGAGGCTGTCAGGGAGTTTTTCTGATATTTAAGCAGAGGTAACAAATGGGAAGCCTAGATTCCAATGAAGAGCATTTCTGGCATCTCATTCTGAAATAAGAAAGTTTAACGTGTCCAAAGCATAGAATGAAGGTCAGTATGGTAAGAGTGAGCCAGCAGGATGGAGCAGGACCCTATGTGAGGTCAGTAGACAAGAATTAGCTCATGGATGGTCTAGTAGCCACAGTGAGGAGTTTAGATTTCAGTCTAAGGGTATGGGAAGCATTTGATGTGCTCCAAGCAGAGGAGCTACAGACTCCATCTTTCAAAGATCGCTGTGGCTAATGAGTGGAAAGTGGAATTAGAAATACTAATTAGGAGACTACTGTATGAATTTTGGAGACAGAAGAGAAAAGATTCAATACTTTAGAGTTGGACCTTGAAGAACTTATAAATGGATCCCATGCGTGAGGTGATGTTGCTGGGGATTTTGGCCAGAAGACCTGAATGGACGGTGGTACCCTTTCATGAAATGGGAAAGCATTCGAAGCTTGCCTTGCCTAGCCCTGGGCAATTTGGTCTCTTTACCTTGGAAATGGATCTATTGAAAGAGACATTATAGCCTCAGATACTTCTTTAGCATTAAAATATTGTAGTTCTACTGGGTAAGTAGGGCATGATATTTTTTTTTATTGCTTCCCTTTAGGAGACTAACACAAGCTTTGGAACAACAGGCTGGGAGCCCCACAAAGCCAGGCCCCTTTGGCAAATGGACTCTCTATGCTTCAGTCTTCTTGTCTGGAAAATAGTATCATAAAACTGACTGGCTTCATTGGCTTGCTGGGAGGGATAAGTGATACAATCATGTAAGACACCTGGACTATGATAGTGCTCAGCCAATCACACATCCTCCTTCCCTCACAGACGCAACACTTCTTGTATTCCCTTCACTGCGTCAATCTCTTAACTCAGTGATTCCTTCCCCCGTCCCTCCTTTCCCCCTGAGAATGAACTAACTCCAAGATCAGGAATTTCCAGGACAGAATTTTATCTCTGTGTCTCCCTGTGACAGTCACTCAGCTCTGGACTTCCCTGAAACTGAGCACTGAAGGGTGTGTGTGGGTGGGGGGATGGCGTGCAGTCAGCTCCAAGTTTGTGGGCTACAGATTATCAACACTTAAGAGGTTCAACATTCAAGCTTAATTTTGATGTATTCATCTTTCCCTGCCTTCTATCTCCAACCTTCATCCCAACGAATGGGGCTTCAAGAACTGAGTCTGAGAAGAAAATGTGATGGAATGCTTCAGGCTGCTAAGAGAGATCTCATGCCCTAAAACTCCACCAATATGCCTTTCTGCTGCTGATGACCATATTACTTGACATTTGGAGAACAAGACGGGCATACTACAAGAAGGGAAAGATGGTCTTATCTGCTGCCCACAAGTTTTTAGTTACCAAAGACTAAAATTCTCACCATCATAAAAATGCACTTGCCCTGGCTGGTGTAGCTCAGTGGATTGAGCGCGGGCTGGGAACCAGATGGTCTCAGTTCGATTCCCAGTCAGGGCACATGCCTGGGTTGCGGGCCAGGTCCCCAGTGAGGGCCATGGGGGAGGCAACCACACATTGCTGTTTCTCTCCCTCTCTTTCTCCCTCCCTTCCCCTCTCTCTAAAAGTAAATAAATAAAATCTTTAAAAAAAAATGCACTGATGAATGATCCCCTTTGTTTTTTTAATATATTTATGCCTCTTTTTTTTATTTACCTCATTTTCCCATTTTTCCTTTTGGGGAAAAAAACCCCCAAATAATAGAATTCCCCAAGTGTCAGGCAAAAAAAACCTATATAGTTTTTAAAGGTTTCCAGCTATGAGGACAGAAACCAGGTTATCTCTGTAGTTTCCCCCGTGGAAGCTAGAGGGCAGTGCAACTCTCTCGCTACCCTCTAATAGCCTCACATAGTGCTTCCCATGCCCTCCCAGCTAAGGGCAGAGAGGAAGAAACACAATGGAGGGAAGTATGCACACATACCAAAGGAGCAGAGGGGGAAGTGACTTGAAAATAAACAAGCAACGTGAAGTTCACAGATAGCATATCCTGATCTACTTGCTTCCTCCTCCCTCAGGCATTAGCTTGCTTTCACGCCCATCTGACACTTGCTTCACCTTTCTCCAGCCTGTTCTACATTCTCTCCCTACACCCAATTCTTCAAACGTGAGCTCATCTCAGCCCCACCCTTATATCTCACATACAAACTCACCCAGCACCTCCCTGAATACACTCACAAGCCTTCCAGTCTTTCTTCCTGTCCAGCTCAGTGCTGGCTCCCAAGGCCCATGACCTTGACTCTTACCAGGTCTTGGTAGGGCAGCAAGGCAGACCATGGGGCAGAGCCTAATTCCAGGGAGAGTGGCTGGAGGGCAGCCCAGGCCCACAGGTGGGGAGGGTGTTATAACTGGTGAGTGACCCCATTACTACCAACATAAACTGGCAGAGCCAAATGCATGGGTGGCCACGGTGCCACCACAGGTCACAGAAGAAACAGGAACAGCTGGGTTTTGTGGGCAGGGCTGGGCCGAAACTAGAGCAGGGCTAAGAGAAGCTACAGTAACATAGTCTTGCCTTTGCAGAGAGGTTTGTGCTTCCCAAAACTCAGGCATGAAAAGCCTGGTATGTGTGTTACTTGATATGTATCAAGATCTTCTCTTTACAGGCAAGAAAACTGAGCCATATGAAGGTACAGTCTTCTGTTCCAATCAGACTGACATTTATGATGGAGTTGGGCTGGACTCCACTACCAGGGAGCGAGCTTTCCTCAAAACATCACAGACCTACATAAAATCATGTGTCGGGGCAAATTTAGCATGTAGGACAGCATCTCTGATGCAGCTTAGGAAGGCGATGGTTTCTCACCGTCTCAACTACGTTAGACTCCTACTATGACCCTTGAGTATGTCCAGGGGCTCCCTGGGAGGGGCAAGAGAAGAGATCACAGCTAAGGCCTAGAGAAAGAAAAGGTGATCCAACGTAAGGGCCTCAACACCCTCTCCACTGCAAGATGGGGAGGGGGAGGGAGGGGCGGGGGGGGGGGCACTAACCTCTCGAGAGAGGTTAGAGAGCTGGCATGGGCTCACACTCTTCCTCTCCCTCCTCATGGAGGGGACAGTCCTTATTGCCAGAACATGACTGCCAGAGCTCACGGTGGGGAGACTAGACTACAGCCCTTCCACCAGAGATTTTTGCCCACAGAAAGCATTTTTCTTTGCCACTCAAAGAGAGAACATTTTAGTAGCCTTCCTCTATTCCTCTAGACAATTTTAAGGAAGGGAAATAAAAGACCAAACATGACAGATATCTTACTGGTAGTCTACGGTTTAGAATGAGAAAAGGGTGTTCGGTTTTAAATTGATTTTCCTCTTCTAAAGCATCTCTTCCAAAACATTAGTCAGAGGCAAGGTGAGGCCTTGCAGGTTCTGTATTTTTATATCTAGTCTAGTAGGTTTTAATACAATGTTTTGACTCCCTTTTGAACTTCTCTGTGACCCAGATCAAGCTGCCCTGTTTCAAGTTCTATATTAGGAAAGATTAATTTATAGCTTCTACATCATAAAAATGTGTGTTGATAAAATGACTTACTGTGAGTCCATATTTACAGCATGGCTACAAACTAAACCATACTTTTCTAAGATGCCAATGCCTGTGTCTTTGGGACACTCCCCAGAACTGCCTATGAGAGTCCATTACTTTATGGTCTGAATAACTCCAATGCAGAGAGCCCAAGTACACGCTAATGGCAATGCGAGTCATGAAGCGAGTTCAAGGTACAGATCACATTTCTTCTTTTCCCTGAAGAAATTTCCGCTGAGAATATATCCAAGTAATTCTACTACTGGCTGACCTCTCGGATTTACCATAAATTCTTATGAGTTGACCCCTTGAAGACGTGTACTTCCAGATGGCTCACTGAAAATGACAGCAGAGGGAACACAGATAATAGTAACATAATAACTACATATGAGGTCGGGGATATTTGAAATATCGGGGGCCACTCAATAAAATACATGATTGTCTAACCACTATGCTATACATTTGAAATGAATATAGAATATTGAATGTAAACTAATTAAAATAGAAATGAAATTATTTAATTTAAAAAAGAAAAGATGGCCCACAGAACACAAGTGTTTACTTCCATTCTCTCCCCCCAAAAATCACATGGCATTCACAGTAAAGAAATACAACATGGCTAAGGTCATGACACCATTGTGACTAAAAGAAAGAATACACTGAGAAATATATTTTGCTGGATTTAGCGGCAGCAAGAAAGAGGATGGGACCACATTGCTGGATAAAGCAGAGTAAAAATCGCTGAGACCCGGAACACATTGGGAAGAGGGCTACAGCAGAGGTGGGAGCCATGCTGTCCCGCAGAGTCCTGGGAGGCCCGAAATGTGCAGACGACAAAAAGCAAGAGCAGAAAAGGCATGCAAAGCAGTAATTAGTGTAATTAAATAAAGGACTATTTATGAAATGTCTGGTCCAGGTAGCTCCTCCCATGCCATTCCTATCCTCTTGAATCAAAGCAGTCAGAGATGATGGTATTTGAGCTGCCGGACTGCAGCCTTCCTACTCCACGCCCATGTGCCTTAAAGGAGAACCTGCCTGTCCGCATGGCGCACCCACAGAGCTTGTGGTCAGACCCCGGGGGCTCTGATGGTCAGTAGGACTATTGTAAGAGAGCAAGACCCGCACCGCAGGGGGAACCCATGGCAGAATAGGATTGGTCAGTAACACTTAAAGACACAGCCAAGATGAGAGATTTGAGAAGGGACTCATGGGAACTCTGAGGACTGATGAAACCTTTCTCTACCCTGATTATGGTGGTAAGAACATGACTGTACCCACTTATCAAAACTCATCAAACTCAACATCTTTAACGAGTTAGTTATACTGAGTAAATTATGCCCCAATGAACTTGAACTTAAAAAAAAAAAAAAGAGGCACGAATCATGAAAGGAAAGAAGGCTAAAATTGTTGACATCTGACTTGCCCTGCAGCAACTTGAGAGTTGCCCACTTGCCTAAGAGCACAGAGGAGTGGCAATGAAAGAGGCTGGTCCCATTGCAGCAACGGCATTACGATGGCCTGAAGAATTTAGAGGCAGAAGGGAAAGAAGGTCCTACAGAAATTGAGTACACACCAAGTACCGGACATTCTGAGGGACTTTATTTTATTTAATTCACACAGTGTATATAAATACCTGGAGAGATATAAAAGAGGCTTCTTATTTAAAAAAAAAAAAAAAAAAAAGAATGACCAGAAATCGAGAAAGGGTTTCTAGAAGTTAATATGGTTATTAAAGAAGTTTTACGCAAATAGAAGGGCTGAAAGATAAAATTAAAGATCTACCAAAGTGTTGAACAAAAAGAAAGAAATCAAAGATAGGAAAGAAGAATTAAAATCGTAGAGGATCATATAAAAAGTCCTACATCCAGCCACCAAACTGCCAGAAAGAGAGAACTGAAACACTGCACAGGAGAAAACAGTGAAAGAAATCGTAGCTGATGGGCGGATGAATGAAGTGTGGCTGATGCATGAATGAAATGCTATCCGGCCGTAAAAAAGATGGAGTGCTGACGCTGCATGCTGCAACATAGCTGGACCTTGAAAACATCGCACCCAGTGAAAGGAGCCGCAGATTAAAGGCCGTGCACTGGACGGTTCTATTTATATAAAATATCCAGAATAGACAAAGCCATAGAGACAGAAAGTCCATTAGTGGTTTCCAGGGGCTGGGGAAGAGGAAAAGGGGGTATGGCTAACAATGGTTGCAGGGTTTCTTTCGAGGATGATGTAAACGTTCTAAAACTAGACAGGGGTTATAGTTGTACGACTTTGTGCATATACAAAAAAACTGTTTTAAAAGGGTGAATTTCAAGATATGTGAATTAGTTGTTAATTTTTAAAAAAGAAATAATAGAATAAAATGTTCCAGAACTCAAAAAAACAGACTCTGAAAATTTAAGAGTGAGTATTGAACAAGGTACACATACAGGTGCTCATTCCCAAATCCGTTCTTCTGGAATTGAATGCCAGAGAAAAAGTGGTGGGGGGGTTGGGGGGGTTGGGGGGGTGAGCTAAAAAAGCAGCAAGAAAAAATTGTTTATAGGGAAAACTGAAATAAAATTGGCATCAAACTTCTCATTTACAATACTGCTAGATGATAATGAACAATGTTTTTTCATGGTTCTTCAGGAATATTTTATTGACCAAATTAGAATAGGAAGTCAGATACACCTGAGAGTGTATATTCTAAGAAAGCACTCTCCATTCAACAAATAGTATGATTAAAAAGTTATCTTAGTGATATGATAAAAACAGTTGTGTTCTCGGTATCCACAAGAAAAAAGTATGGCAAGTAGTAACTTAGGATGAAAAAAAAAAGCTG
This sequence comes from Micronycteris hirsuta, assembly GCA_004026765.1. Lineage (NCBI taxonomy): Eukaryota > Metazoa > Chordata > Mammalia > Chiroptera > Phyllostomidae > Micronycteris > Micronycteris hirsuta. Next base: position 27,385 of record PVJI01003379.1, read on the forward strand.
TTCAAGAAACCAATGTTTAAGTATGAACAACTAAATTGTGGCATGATTCTGAAAAACTTGAGTGTGAAGAACGAGAATCCAGTGCCTAAAACATGCTCCCTTGAATAGTTTGGCGATATAAGGTTGCATTCCCTCCAGGGCTTAAACTGATTCACTTGATTCTGTACTTAGTATTTATATAGTGAAAATACAAAAAGTGATATTTATTGATTTAAAGCTGCAAATGTAATGATAGAAGAAATATGATGAATACGAGGAGGGAATCAACATTGAAGATACATTTCTCATCTTACAGAGTGGGGAGGCAATATATAATGTCTAAATAATATGCTTGAAATGGAAGAAGAGGCAACTTACTTTAAATAATAGTCATAACCCCCAAGGACTAAAAACGGAAGCAATTAAAAGTGGTTTTCTCTGAGGAGGGTACCAGGAACTGGAATAATAGACTTTCAATTTTTACTTAATGCCTTTATATATTGTTCAACATTTTGTTTCACTACGTGCACATAAGACTTTATGAATTTAAAAAAAAAATACTGAGAACAATTCCCAGGCCTGTAAACTTAAGTGACTGCCATTGTTAGGAACACTTCTAGCAGCAATGTACAGAAAACTTGACTCACAACGGCTTAAACCATGACATTCGTTATTTGTTTAAAAAGAGGTCCAGCGGCAGCAGCGTGGTTTGGTGGCTCGTAACGTCAGAGAAAATCCCCTCTCTCTCCATCTCTCTGTTCTGTCACCCAGGCACTGGCTCTGCTCTGCACTCGCGATCCTAACGCAGCTGCTGAGCTCCAGACACCAGCTTTCTCACACATCCCTTCCAAATCAGGAAGGACGGTGGCAGAGACACAGGGACTAACTGTCACACGAAGATCTCCTTTTATTTCTTTTCCAGAAACCACGATTTCTTCCCCTCTAATCCGATCCACCCTCACTCCTCTTACATTTCATTGGCCAGAATTAGGCCACCTCGTCAGCCCCAAACCCCTCATAGGCACAGGGGCCATTCACCGTAATTGGCTTAGGCCAACCCCGTCTCATCCCCCAGAGCTGAGCACATGGCCCCCTGCACAAAACCAGGGCTCTCCAACAGCGATTTAGCAGAGAGGACTGACTGCTGGGTGGGTCTGCCAGGCTGACGGACCTCTTAACTAACCAACCCGCACGAGGAGACGAGGGCCAGTACAGCTGTTAGAATCACAAAGACTGGATTCTCTCACGACAAAAGTCTTGGCAGTCATGAGTTCTCAGTCCTCTGTTGACTTAACATGTATTAATCTTCGGAGATAAAACCATTAGTCCTGTGCTGGCATCTGCAAATTAACACTGGCTTCTGAGGAGTAACTCTTGGGAGAAAAAAAAATCACATCACTGCATATTTCAAAGGTTCAACATCAAAAATTTATCAAGTGTAATATCCCAGTCTGTTTGATACTGTTAAAATGATTAACTTTACAAATAGCTGCTAGAAACAAGGCACATCTGACAACCTGAAGAATTAGAAGAGGAGGCAAACATTTTCCTTTCTTAATTAAGAAAAGTTAGTCCCATCCTTTCCATTTTCCCCCCTCTGTCTCATTTTAGTGTCTTTGGCACATTTCTTAAGTCAAAGACTTTCCTGAAGATTCCATATATCAGACAGCTATTGGCTTGCTTTTCAGCAATTCTATCATGGCTGATTTACTAATATATCCCGGAGACTTTCTGCAAAATCCATACAGTGAAAACTCCCCATGCCTCATAATTCCCACCTATTTTAAGTTAAAGATTTAATGAATAGATGGGATCTGACATACACGTATTGCTCACCAGTTCACTGTCAGAGCAGGTCTGAAGAATTAGCACGAGCAGCTCTTCTTCCCAGATATTAATACATTATATCATAAATGTCAAGCATAGCTCAAAGATGCGACTAGAAAACCTCCGAAAGGAAGGGAGCCCGTAAATCACGGAGGTTTCACTCTATTTTCCTTCCATTTTACCATCAGAAAATAAACCCAGGACAGTGAGATTTAAAGTCTTGACCTCCTCTTACTTATTACATATCATTGTGCCTTCCTTGAAGCTGTACCCTGGAGGGAGGAGGCTGCTCAGCTGGGAAAGGATAGCGATGCCTTCCGAGGGCAAGGGGGGCCGGGGAGAAACCAAAGCCCCGCAGCAGCACTACAGGCGGTTCTGTGCCCTTCGCCCACGATGCCAAATGTGCGCATTTGGGACAAGAAGTCTGGGCAGTTGTAGAATGCAGGCCCGTGGGAGGGAGGTGTTTTTTCTGAAAAAATCTCAGCCCCTGCTGCACTTAGTAGAGACAGCGATCTCTGTTATGGTTCAAGAACCAGTGTGAGGATGAATGCTGTAATAAATTTTAATGAAATTTCTGAGGACACCAGGCCCTAAATAAAAACCCCTTCTAAACGAGGCGATCACTCTACAGCTAGCAAGGCTGCATCGAACCTGCCACCGACAACAGGTATGACTTCCTACTGCAACCACAGGAGCTCTCATTTGGAGATGGGAAAGTCCCTCCTTTAAAAAAAAAAAAAAAAAAAAAAGCTATTGCATCTTTAGAGAGCTTTAGCTATGAGGAGGCTCCCATCACCCTGAACTGCAGTCAGTCTCCCTGAAACGCTTGTCGATGCATCCTATTTGCGTCCTTTGGGGTCCCATTGGGAATTCTATCTTCTTTTTCTCCTGGAAATCTTTTGTGTATTTGAAAAGTGCTATTTCAAACCTCCTCTATCGCAAGCTGAACAGCCCCAGGCTTTTTTAACTATTCCTCATGTGACAAACTTTCACATTTCAGTGTCTCATCTGGATAAGGCACAGTTGGCCTGTCCCCTTTGAAGTGAGTTCTCTCAAACAGCGAGTAAAACACAATAGCAACGACGACGATGCCAACAATACTCATTATTTCTTGAGCACTTACCATGTGCCAGGCACTGTTACCCATTTTATATTTATCACTGTATTTCATTCTTAAAAAATACCACATAGTATCTGGTCTTATAATGCCCAATTTCTAATGAAGAAACTGAAATTCAAAGACATCGGTCACCATCCCCAAGCTCACACAGCCCGCACAGAGCAGAACCAGGACTGACCAGAGCCAGAGCTCTTAGCCCCTGTACCACCTCCAACTCCAGAACCAGAACTGTGCTTCCTTTATTCTAGACTCCTTACTTACTTCTATAAAAACGGCATAAGACTGAACTCACTATATATATTTTTGGCTCATTAAGTTTGTTCCCGAATCTATATCTTTAGCCTAAATCTCTCTCTTGGGTTCTGGATTTATATCCCACTACCCGCTGTACATTACTACTTGGAGGACGCCGGACAGCCTCAAACTCAACATCTCCAAAACTGAATACTGCCCCTTCTCTCCCACATATGCTCCTCTCCTGCCGTTCCCACATCAGAAAATGGTTTCACTGTCCACTCAGTTGCCCCAAGACAGAAGCCCGAAAGTCACTCTTGAATCCTCTCTTGTCCCCACATTCAAATCATCACCAGTCCTTGATTCCTCTTCTGTGTACTTTTGAGCTCCACCCACTTCTTTCCGCCTGCAATGTCCCTAGTGAGGCCACCAGCACATCTCACCTCCAGGACTGCAACGGCGCCTAGCTGTGCTCCTTCCCACCTCTTCCCTTCTCCACATCGAAGCCACCGGGGACCTTCCACTATGAAAATCTAATTAAGTCACTTCCTTGCTTAAGACTTTTTCATGGTTTCCCATGCAAGCTCTTCCAGACCTACCCCCAGTCACTCGGCGCAAAAGCTCATCCCTCGTTATTTCCCCCACCCTTTTTGTCACGAATCAATGAGTCTCCTCCCATTCTTTCAACTCATCTGTCATTTTACCTCCAGGCCGTTACACACACTGTTCCCTCCTACTGGCTCATTCTCTCTCTCTCCCCATTGGCAAGCCAACTCTTACTCATCTGCAGATTTTAGTTTTAAAGTCACTTTCTCAAGGAGAACTTCCCTGAATGCAAAAGCTGTGTATTTGCTAGGAAATGGTTTTTATTTTACCATTGTTTGTGCCATCCTCTTTGGTCTTATCTGTTTCCATAAAGAAAGGAATTATGTCTGTCTTGTTCATCCTCAGATCCCTAGCACTCAGGAAAGAAAAAACTTGAAAAATATTTGTTCAAAGAATAAATGGCAGTTAAAGTCTTGCTTAAATATAGTGAACCTAAGGATGTCTCTTTTACATGGATATGTGAGGTTAGTAGTTTGGACTTCAAAGAGGTATCACATTTATGCCTCACTAACCTTTATAAAGTTCACTTCATCATTTCCTACTGATGAGATGTTTTTTCATACTGATTCTCTCTAACCTATTATCTAGCATATTAGCTCTCACTGCCAATTTAATATCACCTAAAAACTTTTTGGCATACCTTCCATATTTTCATTAGGCAAGGACAGCACCTAGTGACACCCATTAGACACTCACCTCCATTAATTAGCAGCCAGTGGATATGCTAATTCAATTAGCTTCAAATATACTATATTTTCCCCTCAAATTCAAGAATATCATGGATAGAGGACTTCCAGCAAAATGGAGGTGTAGGTAGATACACTTTGCTTCCTCGCACAACCAAAAGAAGGGCAACAACAAATTTAAAAACAAAAAAACAACCAGAACTGCCAGAAAATGGAACTGTATGGAAGTCTGACAACCAAGGAGTTAAAGAAGAAACAGTCATCCAGACCGGTAGGCGGGGCACAAATGGGCCACCAGGGTGGAGAGGACTTGCGGCGAGAAGGTGGTTGGAGGACACAGTGGGCAAGGCAGTGGCTGGCGGACTCAGTGGTCCCACATTCGCATGCAGATAAATCAGGAGGAACAATGGGAAGTGAGACAGACCATGCAACCCAGGGATTCAGTGCGGGGAAATAAAGCCTCAAAACCTCTGACTGAAAAACCTATGGGGTTGAGGCAGCAGGAGAAACTCCCAGCCTCACAGGAGAGTTTGTTGGAGAGACTTGCAGGGTCCTAGAATGTATACAAAACCACCCACCCAGAAATCAGTACCAGAAGGGCCCAATTTGCTTGTGGGTAGTGGAGGAAGTAACTGAAAGCTGCACAAGAGCTGAGCAAGCAGCATTGTTCCCTCTTGGACCCTTTCCCCACATACAATGCCACAGCGCAGCAACATGGGTTGCCCCTACCTGTCAAATGCCTAAGGCTCCACCCCTTAGTATGTAATAGGAGTGCTGAGACAAAAAAAAAATATATATATATATGTATATATATGTATGTATATGTATGTGTGTGTGTGTGTATATATATATATATATATATATATATATATATATATATATATATAGCCCAAATGAAATAACAGATCAAAGCTCCAGAAAAAATACAACTAAGTGACAAAGAGATAGCCAGCCTATCAGATGCAGAGTTCAAAACACTGGTAATCAGGATGCTCACAGAAATGGTTGAGTATGGTCACAAAGTAGAGGAAAAAGTGAAGGCTATGAAAAGTGAAATAAAGGAAAATGTACATGGAACCAACAGTGAAGGGAAGGAAACCAGTACTCAAATCAACGGTTTGGACCAGAAGGAAGAAACATTCAACCAGAACAGAATGAAGAAACAAGAACTCAAAAAAAAGGAGGAGAGGCTTAGGAACCTTCAGGACAACTTTAAACATGTCAACATCCAAATCACAGAGATGCCTAAAGGAGAAGTGAAAGACTAAGAAATTGAAAATTTATTTGAAAACATAATAAAGAACTTCCTTAATCTGGCAAAGGAAATAGACTTCCAGCAAGTCCAGAAAGCTCAGAAAGTACCAAGGAAGTTGGATCCAAGGAAGCACACGCCAAGGCACATCATACTTAAATTAGTCAAGGTGAAAGATAAGGAGAGAATCTTAAAAGCCGCAAGAGAAAAGGAGACAGTTACCTACAAAGGAGTTCCCATAAGGCTATCAGCTGATTTCTCAAAAGAAACCTCTCAGGCAAGAAGGGGCTGGAAAGAAGTATTCAAAGTCATGAAAGGCAAGGACCTACATCCTACATCCAAGATTACTCTATCCAGAAAAGCTATCATTTAGAATGGAAGAGCAGATATAGTGTTTCCCAGACAAGGTCAAGTTAAAGGAGTTCATCATCACCAAGCCCTTATATGACATGTTAAGGGACTTATCTAAGAAATAGACGATCAAAACTATGAACAGTAAAATGACAACAAACTCACAACTATCAACAACTGAACCTAAAACAAAAAGAAAAACAAACTAAGCAAACACTAGAATCAAGACAGAATCAAAGAAATGGAGATCCCATGGAGGGCTACAGCGGGGAGGGGGAGGGGGAAAGTGGGGGGAAAGTACAGAGAATAAGAAGCATAAATGGTAGGTACAAAATAAACAGTGGTGGTTAGGAATTGCATAGGAAATGAAGAAGCCAAAGAATTTATATACATGACCCATGGACATGAACCAAGGTGGGGAACGCTGGTGGGGGGTGAGGGTACAGGGTAGAGGGGAATAAAGGGGAGAGAAAATGGGACAACTGTAATAGTATAATCAATAAAATATATGTTTTCAAAAGGAATATCATGGATAAACTGATCAAGAGCCCAGTAAAATCCAAACAAAGATTACTATAATTCACCAATCCCGGGATTCTCAATTTTTCTGGCCTATCACACTGACAGATAACATCCAGATAACATCTCCTGTGCACACCCAAGTTTTTGTGAAATTCCCAGAAGCATAATTAAAACATCACCTCTTCCTCTCTCATTAAACGAATCACACTGGAGAGCAGGCGGGTGACTGAGAGGTAACGATGGATCTAGCAGGAGCCCTGGCTGTTCTGCAGCTGAGGCTCAGACCTGTGCCTGGCAGCTGGCCGCGGAGTGGTAACTCCCGCCTGCACTGCGCTGGTGCATGTGTGCCTGGGTGGTCAGTCCTGCCCCCTCCTCCAAAGGGAATGCAGCATTCCTGCTCCCTTCCCTTGGCCCTGACTCTGCACTCTTCTCCTGGAGTACCTCATTTCTTCCTGACCCATCACCTGCTGTTCTCTAAACATATTGGGATGAAAAGAGCTATGTGCTTAAACTGAGTCTATTAGAATCAGTAGAGACTAAACACACACACACACACACACACACACACACAGGGAATGTTTACCTGTGAAACTAGATATTCCATCAAAAGAGCTGTACTACGAAACAATGAATCAACCCATTGCCCCAGTTGGCAGCCTCTGGAGTTCTGGAATTGAATGAGATGACAAATACTAGCTTGGACTATGTCCCTAAATAGAGATCAGAAACAGACGTCATCCAGAGCACAGGAGGCATCAGAGCAAGTGAGGCAGAGAAAATATGTGTGTTTTCCTGCCACAGCAGCCCAGTTGAATTGTTGGTACAAGTTAAGATCTCCAGGTGGGATCCTCAAAGAAAACCAGTAGTTGAATTCCCTAAGAGAATGGCTGCATTGAGTTGGGATATTCTAGCATCCCATTTCTGATATACAGAGCTTTATGAACTATGATTCTTCTTCTATACTGGCAATCAAATCGGAAGCAAACAATGGTTGAGAAGAACACAGAGAAAAACAGCCCAAACACCAGATGCCAGATGTCCAGGCAATGAGAGGGGATAAATGTGACACTGGAATGAAGAAGGCCCAATGTCCTTCTGGTCATCTAACGGTGGTGCCTTTTGATTCAATAAACTCAGAAACAAACATAAAATAAACAAAGAAAATTTTAACCCCCGAGTTCATGAGATAGTGGGACAGGAAGGATATCTAGTTGTGGCAGATACCTCTAGTTGCTTCTCCAAGTTTACCTTCCCCCTACTAACTTGTAAAAGAACTCTGAATTTTTTGAAGCAGGATACATTGCTATTTAGGTAGCTCAGGAAATAACTAGTTTTGCTCAGTGAGCTGAATGAAGAAATGCTGTGTCCTAAGTTTAGGAAATCTTGTAAAGAACAAGGGTACTTATTTTCTCTTATTTTCCTCCATATTGCTGCTTGGAATAGGGATACAATGGCTAGGCCCAAGGAGCCATCTTGGACTGTGAGGCAGCCTTGAGGATGAAAGTCATATACTGAATACAGCAAAACCAGTGCAGTTTCCTGACATTATTTCTGCCACACTCAACCCTGGATTGCCTTATAAGCTATTTATTTAAGATATTATTTTTCAGGACATTGTTACTTGTAGCCAAACTTCTAAATTATCATTGCTCCTTATTCTAACTGTTCACAAAGGAACTGGGCTCAGCCCCATTGTCCAGCAGCCCCCAAGCTTATCACAGAGGGATCCAGTCCAGTTAGCTCAGGTCTCACTCTTACAAGGGGCCCCAAATGTAGACTTTTAACCTTTTTTTTTTTTTCTAAATAAGATTATACAGAGAGTCTTTGTAGGTCTTCTCGTGTTAGAAACATCAATTGGCCTGATTTAACCCAATTGTGCCACAATGTTTGGAACCCTGTTTGGGGAAATTTTCATTTTTTACTGTCCTGGGAACTGTAAATAAAAATAATCGACTCAGAGTCCAAGGGTGCCTTGGCTTACTGCCCTAGGCTTGCTGCCCTTGGCCTCCTACCAGCAGTGGTACTGGAGCCTGTTCTGAGCCTTTTACAGTCACTCGTTCTCCCTAGTTGTTCACAGAACAGGGTCCTAAGCAGAGGGGTATAACACTTGCGTTACTACGGAAGTTAAAGTTGGATCATTTAAACTCTTGCTGTAGAGGAGGTATTGATTTTTTAGAGAGAGAGAAAGGGAGAGAGAGAGAGAAACATTGATTTGTTGTTCCACTTATTTATGCACTCATTAGTTGATTCTTGTGTGTACCCTGACCAGGGATTGAACCTGCAATGTTGGTGTATCAGGATGACACTCTAACCAACTAAACTACCTGGACAGGGCTAAACACTTGTGTTTGAGGAAAGGGAGGGGGGACACGATTATATTGTGGCCCAGTTCTGTGAACAGAAGGAGATGAGGTAAGCCCCATGCCTCAGTGGGGTTCAAGATAAATGGGGAAAGTCCATGTGAGAAGGGAATCTGACCCCAGCCCTCAGCCAGGAGCCTCCACTTCATCATGCGTTGTCGAGTTTGTCTGCTTATCAGCACCTGCAGTCATGGTCTTCTGGGGTTGGGAAGCAGGGATCAGACACAGGTGCTCTGCTCTGTAGGGCATCTCCTCTGTGTGAAAGGCCCCACTAGAGCCCTGACAGCATCTATGGGGAAAGGATACTATGGGATCACTGAGGTCTAACACGGTGAGATCCTTCTTTAGTTCCCTAGGTCTGTCTAACTCTGTCAGCCTGATGTCAGGGCCAGCACGCCAAGTGGCTGTTCCTACCACCCAGCTTGGGGAATAGTATGACTCACAAGACTGTCAACTCCAAGGAACGCCTTGTGGAAAGAAAAGATTGCCCTCCTCGGTGTTAGTCAAAAGGCATATACCCCCCTCCACCACCACCAAAATCTTAGATCCCCTTACTAACACATTTTGCTCTGTCACTATGAATTATCTACAGCTTTCTAATAAACTTTTATAATCCCAATTTCTTGAGAAATACTCTTGAGATAGTTTCATGGTTTTATTACCCATAACATAAAAGGGCTGGCAGTTCCACTGACTTGTTCTAATCTGAGCCATCATGTTCAAGCCTAACACAACATTTTTAGTCAGGGCAATGACCAGCGTCACCATACCTACCAGTGCCAAGGTTATTATTGAACTTGAACTAGAGTCAGTGCCCAGGTGGCACTCACAAAACAAGCCAAGCCTAGCTGTAGGGATTGAATGGCACTCATGCTGTCTACCTGTCTGAGAATTCTAGAGAGCCATTGCCTGGGCCTCTGGACTTGACTAGGTTACCACCACTTGGAGATGAGGCTGCAGGTCAGTCTCTAAAGAAATTGTTGGGAACTCATTTGGAACTACCTTCAACAAAGCATGATCAATTGTTTGTGTCCTTCCTCAATGTCACCGCAACAGTCCCCTAGGCATTTGCCTTGTTTTCACATTAGACGTTAAACTCTGCATTTTCAAAACAAGGAGCAGTATCTTTTTGTTCAAATAAAGCAAGTTCATGGGCTACAAGCTGATAGGAGCTGCTCCACCTGTCAGGAGTGGAGCTGAAGCTCTCCCCTGGGGTGAATACCTATCATTTCTAGCTCATCTCAGACTATTGCTTTTCTATGAACTTGAGAATGCTTTTATTTCTTCAAGGGATGTCCCAACCCACACAGATTAATTTCTGAATCCAAAAACAAAAAATGTAGAATTAAATGGAAGTATCTTTAAGGGTATCTCAACTCTCTGTATGTGAGCTTCATCTCTTTCTTTTAAATATTTTAATTGGGAAGTTGTGAAAAGTGTGTTCAGGTGAGGAAACATTGTGTTTGGAATTTAGATACGTAAATTAAAACATTTTTCATAGGTTCTCTAGTACTTACATAACTGCAAATAGGTTTTTTTTCAGCTCTTACAAATTTTTCTTTAGAACCTTGAGATGCCTTGGGACTGTGGTGACTATGAGGAGTTCACATTGTGCAGCTGGAAAAACTGATTCTACAATATCAAGCAGGCATTGGTTTGGCCACACATTTAACTCATTCAGTTTGACAAGCAATGGTCTATTCCCAGTCAGTGAGTATTGTCACTTACTTTCAAGTCATTGGGTCCTTGCCAGGTGCTATAAGCCCTATCTGTGGCCTCTCGCAGCTTTTGATAGATTAATTTCTCCTGGTTAGTGAGTTTTCTGTTATCACTTTTTACATAAAAAGTCATCCATGTAATTTAACAGTTCCAATTGTAATTTGCTAAAATACACTCAACATGGGTTCATGAGTTCAGGGAACTTACATAACCCAAGTCTCAAACAAATGTGAAGCCCTGGTGACCATCAGAGTGGCTGTCTTCCGGAATCGCTGAGCAATACTTGCTGCAAAGATCAGTGCTAGGTGCCACGTGGGTCACACCTCCTACTGTGGACATTAAAACCGGCATAGGCGAACGTGGTAGGACCCACTGTTAATGTCATTGTTTGATGACACCACGGAGTCCATAGAATGTAATATGGACTCCTTAACACGCTGCTGTCCTAGGGCATTCCAGCAGGTTCGGTGGGTCATCTTTCTCCAGTACATGTGAAGAAGGTCTTCTCTGATACATTGCCAATTGATGACTAGGTCCTCTTTGTATGGGATGTTTTAAAAATATACATCTGACTATAATTTTTACTTTAGATAACATCAGTTATATCATGTACTGCTATTTTTAATGAAGTCTGCAAGTGTTTCAAAATGGTCAACTCACAGAAATACTCTTGCTGCATTTTCATTTTTATTTTGAATATTTAAAAGTCCTCTCACTTGGTTCCTTCTTTTAAAAAAGTTAAAAAGATCAACAATTAAAAAAACAAGACAAAAAATATCTATGGACCAAAGATACTCATCAAAGAAGATATCGTGATGACAGATAAGCATATTAAAAGATGCTCCACAGTATATATCATCAGGGAGATGCAAACTAAAACAACAGTGAGATGCCACTGTGTACCTATCAGAATGATCAAAATCCAGAACAACGACAACACCAAATACTGGCAAGGAAGGAATTCTCATTCATTGCTGGTGGGAATGCAAGGTGCCACAGCCACTTGGAAGACAGTTTGGTGAGTTCCTGCAAAACTAAACATACTCCTACCAATGATCTGGCAATCACACTCCTTGGTGTTTACCCAGAGAAGCTGAAAACTTAAACCCGCAAAAAACCTGCACACGGATGTTTGTAACAGCTGTATTCATAGTTGCCAAAACTTGGAAGCAACCAAGCTGTCCTTCGGAAGGTGACTGAATAAATAAACAAAAGGCGATAGAGACAGGCAATGGAATATTATTCAGCATTAGAAAAGAATGAGCTGTCAAACCATGAAAATACATGGAAGAAACTTAAATGCATATTACTAAGTAAAAAAAGCCAATCTGGCAATTATATGACATTCTGGAAAAAGAAAACTATTCAGACAAACTATAAAAGAAAATATCAGTGGTTGCCAGGGATTAGGGGGAGGGACGAATGAATAGGTTGAGCATGGAAGATTTTTAGGGCAGTGAAACTACTCCGTATGATACTATAATGTCATTATACATTTGTCCAAACCCATAGAACATACACCACCAGAGTCAACTCCAGTGTAAACTATGGACTCTGGGTGATTACGATGTGTCAATGTAGGCTCATCAGTTATAACAAGTGTTATACATCCTCTGGTGGAGGATGTTGATCACGGAGGAGGCTGAGTGTGTGGGGGGGCAGGCAGTATACAGGAAATCTCTGTACCTTCTTCTCAGTATTGCTGTGAGCCTAAATTGCTCTTAAAAAAAATGTCTTTAGAACAAAAACAAAAAGCAAAGGATGGTTGGAAACAGATTGGTCTGAAAAGGCGGGGCAAGGGCACACACAGACTGACTGAATATTCTAGTGCCTCCAGTGTGTCTCTGCACCCACTGGCAAGTGTCCATTCTGTAAAATCCTGCTGGTTCTCAGTTTCTGCTCTGTCTTTTTATGAGCATAGCCGGCACACTCCCGGCCCACAAGATGAGTGATTAGGGAGGTGTCAAGTGGAGAGATGCTGCCAAGCCTTGCAAATGAGTTTGTAGTTAATGCTGATGCCAGTTACTTTCCAGATGCTTTCAAATATATGAAGGACACTCCCTGAATGATGAGCTTTTAACCTTGCAGCTGGTCATTTATTTTTCTGATTAGGACGTGCCACTGTCTCAGCTTCCAGGTGGTTGTTCACCGTGGGCAATAATGGCCTCTTGTTTACTAATCTCCAAACCGTGCCGTGTGCTGCGGCTCATTACTGCGTGTGATCCCGCCTCTGAGTGCCAACATTAGTAGATAATCACTTTTGATTCTTCTCGCTTTGTTGTGTTAGAGAAAACCATAGAATATTTAAAATTCTAGCATTTACTGAGGGGAACAAAAATTGTGGTTGTGTGTATGCATTTTAAGAGCATAAACTTGAAATCAGAAAGTTCCAAAACACAGAGCACACCCATCCAACAAAATGCACTTTCCAAAGTAAAACAAGGAACAATGAAACCCCAGGTAAAAAGCTAATCCTCAGAAACATTTTATCTTAGCCAACCAAGCCCAAAGGCCACACTCTCCTACTTTACAATTTAGCATTTCCTTTGTTGCTTTTACAATTTACCTCTTCTCTATTCCTCTGCAACCCTCACCCCCCATCTAAAGTGTAATAAAATCAGGGATTTTTGCAAGGTCCCCAGTGGAGTGTACTTTCAGAATTGGGCAAAATCCCTTTATTATAGTAGACTCTGAATAATTGTTTCATTCTTTCAATGAGACAAAGCCATGATTGCTAAGCCACAGTGGTGCGTAATATGGTAAATCAGCTTAATGATGTGTGAATAAAACTACATTAAGAAAAAAAGGGCTGTTTCTCTGGATTCAAAAGGGGAGGGGAAAAAACCAATTCTGGGTGCTGGGAGGCTGAAATTTCTGTGCCACAAAATTCTAGGGTTTTTTTTTCTCTTCTTCTTCTTCAAAGCCTTAAAACAACATGAGAAAACTGAAGTTTCTTGGACAAAAGGCAAGCTCATGAATAACCCACTGGGAGTGATATCTCAACTTGGTTTTGTATTTACACATTATTATCCAGAAGTTAAAAATTTAAAAGTCACCGAAGAACCAACCTCGCTTTGAAGGGATGAGCTGGGGCTTGGAGCGAAGGCACTCTTTTTTCCATAACAACATGAAATCCCAGTGTTCACTGCAGTTGTCATAACAACTGTTTTTAAATAAAATTTGTATTATTCAACAGATATTGGCATCCCAAACACGGGCACCTAAAACTTCTTACCTGTTCTTACCTCCATAACACTGGCTTTTATGGCTGAGGAAGAGAGAAGGTGGGATTCCATGAGAAGGTGGGATTCTCAGTTCTGGGGAAAATTTTCAGACTTTTCGTCTGTATTGCCCACCGTCCCGATTTTCTCCCCTAATTTCCCATTCTCACGAGCTATCTCCCACCTGGGATAGAAAATAGGCACGGGATAGAGCAGAGATACCATGAAAATGGTTCAAGCTGCTGTACACCAAATGAGAAACTAGTTGCTGAGATTAAGAGATTTGATTTCAGGAAAATGCTATCTCGAAACCAGTATATTCTAAAAATCTCTCTCATACAGGCTACTTCCTAAGACTTTAAGTTTTTAAAAACTGTACCTCTTACACATGGAAATTATTCAAAGAATACTAAAGACTGTACAGTGAATCCTAAGCTCCTTTCCTATCCCAGGTTCCCTCCAAAACTAACCCCAGTACTAGGTTTCATGTATATGCAAACATACATTCATGTTTATCTTTCCTTTATTGTCATTCAAATATTTAAAATAGTATGCATACTATTCTGCACCTGGCTCTTCACTTAACATGTCTTGGAGAATATTCCATATCAGTATGTTGAGAGGGCTGCTTTATTCTTTTTCACAACTCCACTGCTCCATTCCTATTGGTTGCTATTTAGGTTGTATCGGGAGTTTCTCCCCTGTACATAGTGCTGCAACAAATAGCTTTGACCTTTTTTCTGTATTGCCCTAGCCTGCTAATGAGCCCCCTTGCCTTCCATAGTAATCTTTTCCAGTTTTCTAATCCCCCACACTCCTGCCTGAGTAATCTAGCTCCACAGCAATGCTGATTCTGTCACATTTCTACTTTAACCCTTCAACAGTTTTCCCATCACCCACAGAATACGTTCAAATTTATCAGCACATAAAAGTCCTCCATGGGGTCCCATCTGCCTTTTTTGTCTCCCCTCCTACTGCTCCCCACCAAACCACTCAGGCTGAAACAAGAATTCTTAAAATGTTCCTGGCTTGCCTGTGCTTCCACATCCTTGGCATCACTTACCTTTATTCTCTCTATGATTTGTTGGATGTGCCACTGGCAATGTTGGGATCGACATTTCGTTCTGAGATTGGTCCCTCCAGGGAAGCCATATTTAACCGCTTGCTGCCGTAGGTTTTCACCTGCTAGTCCCAGATGAGATTCACACCAGACATTAGTAATTAGCACGTCTGGAGCTCTTTGTATGAAGTGGGAATTGACCTGTTGCTAAAGGTTGCCTCCTGACGTCTTGCCTGAACCTCAGACCTGCTTTGCTATAGCCTCTGCAACCCATGAGATACCAGAAGCAAATTGTATGCCTGGCGTGTAAAGGAGTATTCAGATATATTCTTTCCTACAACTGTCTGTTTCATGAAGGAGTTATGTCTTACTTTTTTTTTCCTACTTAAACATCTACTTTAAAACATTCTTGCCCTGGCCAGGTTGTTGAGTTGGTTGGAGGGTCATTCCGCACACCAAAATGTTGTGGGTTCAATCCTGCTGAGGGTGTGTGCAGGAGGCGAACCTCTCTATCTATCTATCTATCTCTCTATCTCTCTATCTCTGTCTCTGTCTCTGTCTCTTGCTCTCTCTCCCCCACCTCAATTCCCCGCCGCCTTCCTTTCTCTCTAAAATCAATAAAAGCATATCCTTGGGTGAGGATAAAATAAAATAAAATAATTGAATAAAGTAGCAATTGCTAAAGATAAATATATAGAGATTTTTCTTTTTGCAGCAATGTATTGCTGCCCCTGCCGAAGTGCATCTACTCCATTGCCATGCTCTGGTCAAAGTTCCAGACTCGTTTCCTGGCTCTAGAAACTGGCCGTCTGGCCCTCTTTCAGTCTGACAACATCTGGCATTTCCAGTCCTAGCAGTCAGCAACTTTCCTTTCTCCAAACACCCTTGCTGGCATTATGTTCCCCATGTTAAATATCATATTTCCTCAGTTCTAAAGGAGGTTGATTCTGTCTAGCTAGTGAAATGCCATTTCCCCCCTACAAAGATGTTAGCACACAAAACACTGTTTGCTCATCAAGCAATGTTCTCACACACACAAGTAACAAAAAAATGCTAATAGTAGGATGTCTCCCTGTTCCTTTTCCAAAATCAAACATTACTTGTGCCACAGACAATCAGATGAAGGCGTACACAATTTACAATGTGAATATGGCTAACTGGTATATCAGTCACGCGTGTATTCAAGGGTGCAGTTGACCAATACAATGTGCCAAGCATAAACAGGAGTACCTTAATCAACGCCATTTAAGAGGCATACTAAGTCTGATTTCTCTCTCCCCTCTACAAGCACTCGTTGGGGAAGAAGGAGTGAGTTTCTCTTTAGAGTGGAGTCACTCATGGGCAAATGGAAGGACAGACTATGTATCATGATGAAAATAATGAGTGAACTGTTTTAAAATCTCTTCTATGGGATCAGTTGTTCTATTTATTTCCTGCACTAAGGCATTGTCTAAAGAAGGGCAATACTAAAACACAAACATCTCTCTCAGCAGGGGCAGAGATACATTGATGGAAAAAGAAAAATATCTGTACATTTATATTTAGCAATTGCTACTCTGTCAAAGAATATTTTAAGGTAGATGTTTAAGTAGGAAAAAATAAGACATAACTCCTTTATGAAATAAACCATTTTAGAAAAGAATGTCCAGACACTGATATGTATAAAAAAAAGATTATAAATGAATGTTTTAACATGATCTCATTTTTATAAATTAAATAACAATGCAAATGTCAGGCCCTCCTTCCTCTGCAGACAAATTGAGAAAACAGGCTTTGCAGTGTTCAGAGTGTTCAATGTTCATCTGACTGGGGTATGGGAGTTTCATACATCTTCTTTTTACCTCTCTATAAAGAATTTTTATGGTCACACATTTCTATAATAAAATATCCATAAAAGTTATTATTATATGTACATATTTATGTGCTTTTTTGTATATATCTTTTTGGGAATCTGGTTTTCCCATTTCCAAGTGTTTCTAGGTTTAATTAAAGTATACTCTCAGTGTAGACGAGCATTTAATGTGGAGAATGAAGAAATGGGATTTGAAAGAGAGAGGGTGCATTGCACAGACACTTTCTCTCCTGGTAGTTGAACCAGAAGGCCTAAGGCCTAAGGGATTTCTTTTCTCTGAGACAAATGAGATTCTGGGCCGGTAGAGCAGGCAGCAGAGGACCAGGGAAGGCTTAGGGTACAAGGGAACACCTTGCCTTCTTCCTGAGGTGTTCCGTGAAGGTAATACACTCAGAGAGAAATTGCCTTCCCAGGCTGTGACATTGAGCAGAAACTACTGGAGTCACGGGAGTGGCCAGGTGAGTTTGTGAACAGCAGAAATGCTGACAGCAGAACGTTCCAAGAAGCAAAGGGGGAAAATTTGATTAAATAGCAATTGTTTGAAGTTGATGCTTATGTGATGAACTTACCACATTATACCTATGTTAAATAGTATACAAACTTGATTTGTACTAAGAAAATCAATATTTAATTTTTAAAATAAAGTGTGAGGTTTGAACAGGGTAAAGCACAATTAGTTGGCCATAGACCTTTCCTGATATGCAAGACTTTCCAGTCCCTCTTCCCACTCCTGAGTCTCCTCCATGACCCCTCCATGAGTCTCTCTTCCAGAAGGTCATCGGGAAAACAAAAGAGGAGGAGGAGGAGAGAAGAAGAAGAGGAAGGGGAGGAAGGAGAGGAAGAAGCAGCCGCCAGAGTCGTGCTTCCCTGGTAAGGCTGTGCTGCTTTCATTTGCATTGGTTTCTGTTGAATGATCTGCTAATCAAATTAGAGTGCAGGCTTTTAAAGCCTTTCATTTCCAAACACTGAGTGGAGCAGTACATCAATTAATAAAAGGAGAACATTTTTTAAAATTACACAGAACTTTTAAGTTTATAAAATGCCTTTATATTCTCATTTCATCTTCAAAACCAATTCAATTTAAATTGCTATTTCAAGTTCCATCTCTAGTTTACCCTGCTTAGAATCCATTTTTCCCACTTCTTTTGGTAATAAGCCTCATTTTCCTTTGATGAGGCACACCCTCCCACTGCCACATGGTTCAGACGAGTCTGACTTTATCCCCTCCCCAAATCCCAGTGTGGACATGTAACTAGGACTTCGGCAAACAGTGTAGTCTACCTCCCTGGCCACAGTGATTGGTTCAGAGACAGACACATGACTTAAATCAGTCCCACAGACTAAATTCTGGGATTTTCCTGAAGTTGATAAGCCAAGAGGCTTTAAACCAAAAAGCCCCTGCAAATCCGTGTGATGGAAAAGGCTGCCTGGGAAGCTGCCAACACAAAGGGACACAGAACAGAGAGACAGAGAGGCACTGGGTCTGATGGAGCTTGTTAGTCCTGGAATCAACTGCACTTAAAGCCAGAGCTGCCCTTACGCCTTTGCGTTATGTGATCCAGTAAGCACCCTCTGCTCCTTCGTCCAGCTGAATTCACATCCGTGTCATTCACAATCAAGAGTCCTAGCAGATACAGTCTCCGCTCTTCACCAGCTCTGGGAAGAGTGGAGCTGTGAGTCTGTGCAGGCCTATTCTGAGACACCATTTGTCCCCTGAAGGCAGCTACCTGAACTGGCTGTTGATGCTCAAAATGAGAGAGAGGGGTGAGGGGAGAGAGAGAATATTCTAAATAAGAATGCTAATAAGTCATGATTCATGAGGTAGGGGTTATCACAAATATATTAGCACCTATTAGCAGAGATCCACTCATGGAAACCCTAAGTATTAGTAGGCAAGTTCCTAAGAGAGTCAAGTTCCGATTAGGAAAAACCCATAGGCTTTAGAATAAAGATAGCATCCAATGACCAGTTCTGTGATCTTTGCCAAATTTCTTAACCTTCTGAATTTAAGTTTCCTTATAAGCAGTAGGAGTAATAATATCATCTTCACAGAGCTCCTGTAAAGACCTATGCTATTGTAATATAAAATACTTAGCACAATGCTGGGCACCAAGTGGATTCTCAGTAAAGAGCAGTTTTTATTAATAACCTGGGATGCTTTCAATGATATGAAAGAAGTACATATCCTCAGTGGGATAGCCCAGCACGATGCCCTGACCGACTGGAGAGAGTAAATCCACTAACAAAATGAAGAGTGGGAACCCGCAGTCACAGAAAGATAGAAGGCACTAAAGATGAATGTGTTGAAAACCACAGTTTTTCCTGGCACGAGTACTGCCAAAGAATATTCTTTGAAGCTAAGACCTGCCTGTCACCAACCACCCCAGGCTGCTGTGTTTCCTGGAACTGGAAACTTCCAGTGCTAAAACTAGAAAACAGTATGAACTAGACAACCCAGTATGAATGGGTCACCTTACCAGATACCGCACCACACCCTGCGAAGTGAGAGCTGCGCAGCCTGGAAGGGGAATCATCAGGAAGGGCTTCCGACGCTGCGCCCTTCCCGAGGAGGGCCAGGGGTCATCACCTGGTGCACTCCAAGGGAACCAGGGAACCAGCTCCCGAAGTGCCAGGCAGAAATTTTAGAAAAAAGCTAGTAACAATCAGTTCCCTTGTTCCATTTAATCCTTACATAATTAGCAAAAAAAAAAAAAAAATTAAATCATCTTAATAGCCTTATATTTCAGTTATCAAGTGCTGAATTAAAATGGAATGCAAACACTAAAATTTTACACACTGCTAAAAATGAACATGTCTAAAATATTAATAGCAACTCTAAATGATTTATAATGGCCTCTTGGGCCTATTTTATGATTTATTGATGTCATTTTAGCGGCACCATGGGTGACAGAGTCACCTCGCGGTGTGTGCGCTCTGGTGGGTTTCCAGGCTCGTTATGCAGGAAACCACACACGCAGACCTTTGCTGCATGCACTGCAGACTGCAGGTGAAGCAGAAAGAGGAAAGATGCGATTTCTCTTATAAATCAGAGGATCGAGGGGCTAAAAGTGATTTAACATTAGTTATTTCTTGTTTGCTCTACTTCACGCAGGGCCATACTGAAGTTGTCTCCAATAAATATGAATTTCACAACCTCCCTTATTAATTTATAATGTCAGTTTTTGTTGACAAGAAATTCTACTTTAGATCTAACCTATTCCCCTTCTGCATCAAGCAAAGCACATTTTCTGGAGAATAACTCATGATTTCTTTAGTAGTTCACTTCCCCTTTCTGACCCACTACTGCATTTTTCAAAACACTCCGCCTGCCCCATAGATATTACCACCCCCAGCTTTTCACTTCACAATTTACTTCCAGTCTCTCTACAGGTTTTCTAAGACTCTGTTATGGCGCCCAAAGTCTGCTGTAATTACAACTGGATTTGTCTTTTACTTCTTCCCTGACACTGTCTCCATCTCTCAGATGTTTCTCCCTCTGCAGAGACTGAAAGATCTCATTCTGTCCCCTGAACACTCAGACCTTCTCTTCAACTCCTCTCCATTGGCAGCCACGGATGTCTAAATAGCAGCAACACAGGGCTGTAGGTCTGGGAAATGACCCATGCTCAAAAATTACCACTCCTTCCCTCTCCTGCCCCCTTCCAAACTCCACACCCCTCACATAGGGATATATAGATTTGGCCAGGCGGGGTTGGCGGGGGGCGCTCTCTGAGAGCCCATCAGATTAAATCATATTGACAACTGCCTCTCACCCTGCTTGAAATTATAACCAAGACCCAGAATTCTGGGTAGTATTCACAAACCAGAAACAAAAAACCCTCAGACTCTTTTATTCTGTGTTTACTTTTCTGTATCCAAAATGTGATTTACTTTTTGGACTCCAGTTCAGTGTTGCTGACTCATGGTCACTGTATTTTTTCACTATAGTCATGGCTAGTCACTTCTTATCTCATTTTGGTGACAACTGTTTTTCCTCACGATGTTACAGAACTGTAATTTCATAGGTACTACCCAATCATCCTGTGATGTAGTATGTAATTGCTAAAGTTTAAACTCTAACAAACAATTTATCATAGGTCCGAAGGCTAAATAGAGGCACGGTATATAAATTCGCCACATTTCTTTTGTACTTCAGACATACAAGAGAGGTGATTATGCTTTATGAAGCTATGAGTACACAGTGGTAACTCACTGTGCACCTGTTTGTGGAGTGACTATATAATTAAGCAACTGAAGGTCATAGGTGTCTAGTGAGTACCAGGCCAGGCCCAGCCAGGGACCGGCTGCGGGTCAGTAACTCGGGGTAGGCTGAGTGGGAGCTCTTACTTGAGTAGTGGGAGGTGCTGGTCTTGGAGCAGATGCGGAGATGTCATTAGGAATGTAAACGGTTTACTATACTGGGAAATAATATTTGTGCAAAGAAAAGGAGGAAGTAGGATTGGGTGTGGGGAGCCATCACACCATGGTGCTGACCTGAAGTGTCTCTGCTAGCCCAACAAGGAGCTCTGAACAAAGTGCCTGTGGCGGGGTCAGGACTGGGGGCCCGAGAAGAGCTTGGCTTGGGCACCAAGGCTGAAGCAGACCCGAAGCCGTGAACAGCTGGAATTGCCAGCTAACTCTACTCTTCCAGCCTGAGCAACAAGGTTTTTCTTCAAAGGGTTCTCAGTGACACATCTCTGTGTGTGCCACGTGGGCTAAGACAGAGAAAATAAGGGAGAGCCAGGATCCAAATTAAGTATACTTAGCTAAGAATTATAAACTTGGTGAAATGGGTACAAACCAACTAAGGTCAGGATTAAAAAGGGTGGGAGTGAGTTTTAGAGCTCGGGAGAGGCCTGAGCATGAGGTTTAACACCAGCTGGAATTAAGACCTTCTTTAATGGGTAGGAGAAGCCACAGCTATGGATGGGTCATTCTGGCTGAAAGGGCCAGGGGTGTGATGTACAATAAAAAAAATACAAAACATTCCATAGGTGCCTCTGCTTTAACAAGAGATGTGACTTAGCTTTGGGGAACATGTGGTGTTTATTATATGTTCTGCTGCTTAATAGGAGAAGCCAAGTGGCGCGGACGCCACCGCTACCCACACACGAATGCAGTCAAGCGTGGCAGTTCAGGAGGCACGCTCTGGAATGAAGCCATCAGCCCAAGCCCAATACTACCACTTCACGTTCCATGACCTTGAGAAAATTTTTACCCTCACAGCTCTATTATATGTGAGGTATGGATAATAAATCATACCTACCAGGTATGGATGTTGTTCAGGTTGAAGCCATGTTATGCAAAGTGGGCATCTTGAGCCAGCAGCAGCGCCGCCGCCACCTGGAAGCTTGCTAGAAATGCAGGCTCCTGAACCCCACCTCAGGTCAATGGGATCGGAGTCTACATTTTCTCAAGACCTCCACGTGATGTTGTGTGCATATTAACAGTTGAAAAACACTGGGTTAATGATACAGTGTACATCAAGTGTGTAATACAGTGCTTGGCAGGTAGCAACCGCACAATAAATATTACTTGTCATTGTCTTGGTTGGAGCATCATCTTGTATACCAAAGGGTTGTGGGTTTGATCTCTGGTCAGGGAACATACCTAGGATGCAGGCTCAATCCCTGGCCCAGGCATGTATAGGAGGCAACCAACTAATGTTTCTCACATTGATGTCTCTCTCTCTCTCTAAAGCAATAAAAATATGTCCTCAGATGAGAATTTTAAAAAAAGAAGAAAAAGAACCTGAGCTTTCTAATTGCTAAAATGGGGATCATAATACTATCCAACTGTCTGAGGACCAGATCTTCGTTTTAAGTCCTCTCAAACTGCAGGAGACTCCTCTGATTTGATCATGGTCACGAAATAGTGGCTACTACTTCACTGGCTCATGTGACATAGGTACTATTTTTAGTGCCATTTGACAGACGAATAAAATGCAACAGGCAGAGATTTAACAACTGCTCGGTAACATCAGGATTTGAACTTCGGCAATCTGATGTGACAATTCACACTCTTACCTTGTCTCTATTCTGCCCCTCTAGCCAGGCCCTCAAAGAGGGAGTTAAACGGAACTAACCTGCTTCCAACACAATCAGTGTGGCCATTTGCGGCGTTTGACTCACCATGGCTACAGCAGGCAATATTCAGGCTGCGGGTTCTCAAGCTGGCTGCACATCAGAGTATTTTTTAGAGTGGAGATTTAAAAAAAATACAGACTTCTCCTGTCTCATCTTCAGAGATTCTGTTTCAGTAGTTTAAAGTGGAGCTCAAGCTTCTTATTGTTCTTTTAAGCTGTTAGAGATGAATCTGATGCAGAGGCGAGATGAAGAGTGTGTGGGAATGGTGGCTGAGAAGCCACCACTTCTGTGTTCGGTATTCAGTAAGTCCAACTTCTTCTTCTCTTTTTTTTTCTGGGAAGTTCTTTATGCTTCCATTTATGTCCTCTCAAACTTTAGGACCTTCTCCTTTAATTAACCCATCAACTCTTCACGGTAATAAGTGAAAAAAACAAATTCACATCCAGGGTCTTATTCCAATAAGGCAGTAAGAAGTTGCAGCTCAGTGCAACCGAGGTAAAGACAGGGACGGGGAGGGCCCAGCCCCGCCTCTGCCCAAAGAGGAAAGGGTGGGGAGGGGGCATGGTGGGCAGGGGTGGGCTAGCCTCCCACCTCCTCACATTCTGCTGATAGGAACCCACACACATTCAGATGCCCTCTGCAGCAAGAAACCAGAGGTTCTTGAGTCACAAAG
The DNA here is from genome assembly GCA_004026765.1 of Micronycteris hirsuta. NCBI lineage: Eukaryota > Metazoa > Chordata > Mammalia > Chiroptera > Phyllostomidae > Micronycteris > Micronycteris hirsuta. Next base: position 50,933 of record PVJI01003379.1, read on the forward strand.
TTGGAACGGGAATAAATCTTGCATCGCTCAGCCCCCGCAAGGCAGCTGTGTCCCGCTTTAAAAGCCCTGAGAGCACCATCAGAGACCTGGGCACTGTCACTGCTGGCAGCCTGCTCCCTCTCTTTCCGCCTGAGCACTTCCTCCTCCACATCACAGCTCCAGCCACCAGAGCTCCAAGGAGGACCAGCACAGCCACGACGCCCTCAGTGGGGATGGTGGCCTGAGGGAGCGGCTCCCCTCTCAGAGTCAGGGGCTCCAGAAGCCTCTTGTGCTACATGTGGCACGTGGCACGTGTATCTCTGCTTCTGTCCAGAAGGCACCACCATGGCTGCACACTCCTGGAAGGTCCCGTCCCCTGCAGACCTGGTCTCCACAAACCCCATGTCCTGGGTTTACCCTGTCACACTGCCAGGTCTGCCAGGTCAGGGTGACCTCCGTGGGGTAGAAGCTCAGGACCCAGGACCTCACCCTCATGGTCAGGGATGGGGTTGTGGGTCATATGTGTCTTTGGAGTGTCTGCACATTGCAGTATCTCCTTCCCTTTGACCAGGTGTCTGCAAGCTACTCCACGCACATGCCCTCCAGGTAGTCCCTGTAGCACTCTCCCTCTTCCCCCCATGCCGCCTCCCACTTGTGCCAGTGATTTGAACGGGGTCCAGAAGTACAGGTCCTCAGTGAGGGAAAGTCTAACTCGAACTTCTTTACAAAGTCATCGGCAGAACAGAGGGAAAGAGAGAGGGAGGGACAGTGGCTGGTTGGTTATGGAGGGATAAGCAATTCTCTCTAACTCCCGCAACACACACCTTCGTGTCTAAGTGGTGACCTTGAATGGGGACCGGAAGCATGCAAGCACATCTGTAGCAGAATGTAATTTCAACTCCTTAACAGTTAAGGAGTAGTTACATTTACACGGTCCTAAAATTATTTTGGCCCTTTGAAGGTAACCGCGAGGCTGATGTGGCCCCCAGTGAAAATGAGTTTGACACCCCCGTTCTAGAACATTGCACACTCAAGCAGGCCTGCAGAAACCATAGATAAAGCCTAGACTCGCAGCCAGCTTTAACCCTGACATATGCAGAGCCTGAGAACAGTCTGAAAATAGCAAAACGGGCTCATCCCAGCCTTGAGAGCCCAGGACACTGAAGAACATGGACTGTGGACAAAGGAAAGGGGAAGCCAGGAGAACAGATATTCTAACAGACAATTTCCGCTGAGCCACCCGTGCTGAGGACAGAGAACAGGAAAATGAGATCAAATTCCACTGTATGCTAGCTTATAGTTTGTTGTCTATATCAACGCGGAGGTTGATCATCAGTTCTAATTCCAGGGTCCGGTTTCGATTGTTCTCCAAAATTAGTTTATTATCTTTATAAAATTCTCAGTTAAAAAGACCCTCAAAGTATAGCATGCAGGTAACTGGACCAAATAGACCCAAGCTGAACCTTGTGTCAGGGTTCTGGCACCCAGCTTGAGTGAACAGAAACACCCACAAAACTCTGCCTCAAGCTTGATTTTGCTGCCACTGTAACACATCACATAGCCACCCCTCAGAGGCTGTAGCAAGCAATGGGAAAAAATCCCTCTTTCTGCAAACAGGGTGTTTTGAATTGAAAAAGGCATAATGTACTAGACTACAAAATACGTAGTAAGGATCCTAGATTTGAATGGAGTAAAATCAATAGCTGAAATTAAGGATGGATTTAGATTAAAAAACAAATGTAATTGTTTATAAATAAAGCCTTAATTAACATTTATTATTAAATGAAATATTACAAAATTTACTTTGTGTTATTTAACATCTCAGAATTCTTCAGGGATGCACCGACTACAAGGGACTAACCACAACAGTGAATAATTCATGTGGAATATAGAGCCATAGATTAATAATTCATGTGGAATATAGAGCCGTAGATAAAAAGAGAAGAGCAGTTGATTGTTTTTTCCCCAAGAAATTGTTAATGTTACATTACGTTTTATTGAACCAAAGCCTGAACATTATCGTTGCCATTATTACCTTTCCTTTCCAAGGGCCATATCTTATTCTCTCTTGAGTTGATACATTCTGATTACTTCTGCTCACTTTAGAGATTTGCTTTTTCTAGTAAAAAAAAAAAAAAAGGCTTGACTAGAACTTCTCATATTCTAATTTCTTCAGTTATAACCACTTACTATCAAATTTCAATACTCTCCCTTATTTTATTGGAATCCGTTTGCTCATTTCCAACCGACACCTTCCATTTAATATATGGAACTCTTCTGTGGTGCCCTTCCTCCCCAACTGTGAAGGACAGATGTGCCTTTCATTGCTCACAGCCATGGCTGCAGCCCCACCTCACCCAGGGCATCAGGACAGCTGACACGTCTGTGCAAATATGACGATGGCAGAATCGAGTGTGACCGAAGGGCTCCGTGGGCCCAATTCACCTTGGATTGAGCCAGGGAACTGATTTCCAGGACCTTGCAACCAGCTGCGATGCAGCAAACGGGCAATTTGGTGAGAGTCACAGATGCGGGCCTGCTTTGGACTGTTTGCCTCTTTTCATTTGCAGAAAATCTTTAGTGGCTGATACTGCTTCGTGTTTCCTATCAGGCTTATCATTGTTTGTTGAAAGCGTGTTATTTACCCTGGTGTACGAATGTAATGATGCGCCGAGTGTCTCTGTTTGTTCAGGGCTTTGCTTTTATGATTTGGGGTTTGGTTGTTTGTTTTTTGTTGTTGTTGTTTTTTTTTAGTGTTTTTGTTTCTGGCCATTGTTCAGAGAAACTAAGGTCAGAGCTCCTGATATTCAGCTTTAAGCTGTTAGGTTTTTCTTTTCTACCTTTGATAAAAAGTCTAATTCTGCACAGAAGAAATATACAAATTGGATAAAAATTGATCTTCGTGAGTTGTAGAAACTGCCTTGGTTTGATAGGGGCAGCTTGAGGGGGAGCTTCAGATACGGAAAATCATATCAGATCCAGTCCCTCCCAGTTTGCACTCCTTTCTGCCCAACCTGTCATCCTCAACTGCTTTACAAAAAGAACAAAAAGAAAAAAATACTAAAACTAAATCACAAACATCTTACACTGGGGGGCTTAAACAACCAACATTTATTTTTCACAGTTCTGGAGGCTAGGAAGTCCAAGATCAAGGTGCCCACAGACTGTCTGGTGAGGCCAGCTGGCCATCTTCTCACTGTGTCCTCACATGGTGGCAGGGTCAAAATATCTCGGAGGTCTCCTCCATGAGGGCACTGATCCCAGTATGGGGGTTCTAACCTCATGACCTTGTCACCTCCCAAAGTCCCCACCTCCTACTATGACCACATTGGGGTTAAGACTTCAACACCTGGGGGGACACAGCCTGGGCCGTCTATTGTTCCTCTGAGGAAGGGACAGTCTTTAGTTTGGTCACCAGGCATGTTTCTCTGAAGCATCACCACCCTGAAGTCCAATCTGACACGCTATTTTCTAGATATCTCTATTTAGACCCCAACGTGGATTTCACCCTTCACCCAGCTGCACAGAGTCCCAAGATGGGCCATTTTGAGTGAGAGTTCACGGAAACCAGCCACTTTTGAATGTGACGCAGAGCTGTGCCTGCGGGCGACGTTCCAAGATGCAGGGAGGTAACTTTGAAACCTGCCAAGGAGTCAGTGATGTTTCTGAACATCAGCTCTTCTCACAGTGTGGCTCTGGATGAGACCGCGTAAGCGAGACAATGTTTATGGCCAGGAAGGACCTTGGTGAAGGAAAGAAACTGGGCAGCGTATTACAACACCCTGGGCACTGCTTTGGAGAGCTTGGCTGCCGTTGCCTCGCCCCACAGTCCCAGGAGACTAGACATCCACGCAGGGTGTTGTTGGGGCCGGGAGAAGACCCCTCCCCCAGGCTCACCCAAGGATATCACGGGAAGTATTTACACCACAGAAAGCTGCTATGCTACAAATCAGACTTTGGTTTTTTCCCCCACTCGTGAGAAAGCTGGTTGTCAAACACTTTATCAGCACACCACTGGAAAAGCTCCACTGTGGAGACAAGCCATATATTCCTTAGCTCTGCAAGGGAGCTCCCACTGGTGTCCCCACGCAGGGGGCCTGTGCTCTGCACGTATTCCATAACCATTTTCCAGGACTCGGAGTAGGCAGCTCTGACACCCGCTGGGCCTAGAACAGAGAGGATGTCCCGCCCCCTCCCACTTCATCTTTTCTGAGGGCCTCCATCCCAGCCCTGCTGGCTGCAGGGGGACTCAGATAGGGCTGACCTGCCTGGCACGCAGGGAGGGGTCGTCTCACAAAACCCGGCCTGGCAGGAGCCCACAGTCACGGCTGCTGAAACAGCAGCTGCACCACTAGCCTCACTGCATGCTGGCTGCCCCGGCTGCCCACTGGTACTGGATGTAGCAGCCACAGCTGGAGCCACAGAACATGCTATCCATCCTCTCATCACCCTTGTGCCAAGGGCTCTAAAATCAAGGTGGGCAGAGCAAGCAGAAGGCATACAAAAGCAATTGCAGAAGGTGGGGTAGGCATGCCTGTGTCACAGTTGGTTGGGATTGCTTTTAAAATTTTCAACACTAGGTATCAAGTTCAAGAGGAAGACAAACAATGCAATTTATAGATGCTACCATTCACTATAAAGATATGTAGTAGTTAATTAATTTAAAATGTATCCATGCTGTCAGAAAAGGCAAGGTTTCATTCTTTTTTTTTTGGCCAAATACATTTAGTCCATAAAAACAAGTAACCAGAATTGCTAGTGTCAAGAGAAGTAGAGAGATGATATCAGTAAAATATAATATACATTACTGGTATGTCTTATTTCACAGACTGTTTCTAAAATAAAAGTTAGCTTTGCCCCTGGAGGGTCCCTGGTACCACACTCAAGCCCTAGTAACCATATAAGCAGGAAATCTGTTTATCTCTTGGATTCCCTTGCCCCTTCCATACACGTAGAAATTTCAGGATGCTAAATAATCTCAGGAGGCAATTCTGCTAGTATCTCTCTCACACGCTTTGATACTTCAGAGTCAAATGTGCTCCCTTAGAGCAGGAGAAATTAATAGCAGTTACTGGAGCGGGCGGGCTTAGCGTGAGCGGGCACGGAGAAGGCAGAGGAAGCTGTCGTCACTGAAGCCTGGGCAGCCTTGAGTGGCTTCCTCTGCCTGGCGCTGAGGTTTCTGCTGGAGTTTAAAGAGGGTCCATGTGGTTAACTGAGGTTGGTCTCTGCCAGGACACCCCCTGCCCAGGCTTCAGTGGGTCTTCTGGTTCTGTGCAGGGGACCTTAGTTCCTACTGCAGCTCTTTCGATTTCACTTCCTGGCCTTTTCCCCATGTCAGGTGCCCCATCCTGGATGCTGGTATTAGGGATGTCATGGACCCAAAACCACCTGACCTCTTACTTGTCACCCCTTAGAAATAGAGGCCTCTTCTATTTTCAGACCCCAGCCCAGGCTCAGATTCTATTACCAAACGAGTGAAAGGGGAGAAAAAGCTCATCAACAGTTATTCTTACAGGATCTCTAACTGTAAGAGATCCCTTATCCCCTAGGGCATACACCCTAAAGTCTTTTAGGTACAAGGCAATCATCTACTTTTATGTGTAATGCTTTTTTGGAAAGATGAGTAACAGCTAAATGTGAGAATTTTGAAAGACTTCTTGGGATCCACTTCACATAGTCTAAAAAATGCATTTAATTATAGATTCATATATACTAGTGGTGAAAGTGGTTGCTACTTATGACAAGGAAATGGGGGAGGACAAAGTCAGAAAACAATTATTTTCCATAAGACAACAGATAGAACGCTTTGACTCTTTAAAATATAACCATTTGTAGATTTTATAATACAAAATACAAAAAAAAATTTAAAATAAATGCTACTTTGTGATTTTAAAAAAGCTTAGAAGATTCCAGTGACATATTTCACAGAACTAGAACAAATACTTTGAAAATTTATATGAACAACAAAAGGTCCCGCGTAGCAAAGTGATCCTGAGGAAGAAGAACAAAGTTGGAGGAATCACAGTGCCTGATATCAAACTATACTATAAGGCCATACTAATCAAAACTTTTTAAAGTACTGGCGTAAAAACAGACACACAGATCAATGCAACAGAATAGAGAGCCCAGAAATAAACCCATGACTATACTCAATTTAATATTTGACAGAGGAAGCAAGCACATACAATAGACTAAAGATAGTTTATTCATGCCCTGGCTGGTGTAGCTCAGTATATTGAGCACGGGCTGGGAACCAGACGGTCCCGGTTCGATTCCCAGTCAGGGCACATGCCTGGGTTGCGGGCCGGGTCCCCTATGGAGGCCATGTGAGAGGCAACCATACATTGCTGTTTCTCTCCCTCTCTGTCTCCCTCCCTTCTCTCTCTAAAAATAAATTAAAAAAATAAATAAATAAATAAAAATTAAAAAAAAAGATAGTTTATTCAATAAATGGTGCTGGGAAAATTGGGCAGATATGTGCAGAAAAATGAAATCAGACCACCTTCTTACATCACACACAAGAATAAACTCAAAATGGATTAAAGACTCAAATGTTAGACCTGAAACCATAAAAATCCTAGAAGAAAACATAGGCAGCAAAATCTCTGACATTGCTCATAGCAATATTTTATCAGGTGTATCTCCCCAGGCAAGGGAAACAAAAGAAAAATAAACAAATAGAACTACATCAAACTAAAGAGTTTTTGCACAGTCAAGAAAAACATTTAACAGAATTAAAAGACAACCTACAGAATGGGAGAACATATTTGCTGATACATCTGATAAGAAGTTAATATCTAAAATTTATAAAGACCTTACAAAACTCAAAACCAAAAAAACAAACAACCCAATTTAAAAATGGGCAAAGTACCTCAACAGACACTTCTCCAAAGAGGACAAACAAATGGCCAATAGACATATGCAAAGATGTTCAACATAACTAATCATCGGAGAAATGCAAGTCAAAATCACAATGAGATACCATCTCACACCTATCAGAATGGCTATCATCAATAAATCAACAAGTAAGTGCTGGCAAGAATGTGGAGAAAAGGGAACCCTAGTGCACTCTTGATGGGAATGCAGATTGATGCAGCCACTGTGGAAAGTAGTATGGAGTTTCCTCAAAAAATTAAAAATGGATCTGCCTTTTGACCCAGAGATCTCACTTCTGGGAATGCATCCAAAGAGACCCAAAACACTAATTTGAAAGAACATAAACACCCCTGTGTTCATTGTAGTGTTATTTGCAATCACCAAGATATGGAAGAATCCAAGTGTTCATTGGTAAATGAGTGGATAAAACAACTATAGGTTATTTACACAATGGAATACTACTTGGCCATAAAAAAGAAGAAAATGTACCCTTTGCAACAATATGGATGGACCTGGAGAATATTACACTAAGTGAAATAAGCCAGTCAGAGAAAAACACCATATGATTTCACTCATATGTGGAATCTAATGAGCAAACTGAACTAACAAGTAAAACAGAGACAGACTCATAGATGGAGAGCAGGATGACAGCTAAGCGAGGGGAGGTTAGAGGGTGGAGCAAAAAGGAAAAAAGACTCATGAGCATGGACAACAGTGTGGTGACTGCAGTGGGGGGAGGTAAAAGGGGACTGAATGGTAATAGAAAAAATACAATAAAAAATTCAGTAAAAATAAATAAATAAATAAAACTTTGAAGAGAAGTCAGTCACACATATATATTCAGGAAAAAGAATGGCTTCAGAACTCTCAACAACAACAGAAGAAGCCACAGGCAATGGAGAAATACTATTTTTTGAGGAAAATAGTTTCCAAATTAGAATTCTATTCTCAAACTCTTATGTCTTGCAGTAGAAATCAAGTCACCTTTAGAAATCTAAGGCATATTGACCAGGTGAGTTTGATATAGCAGAAGTTACTCTAGCCTATTGCTGTGGTCTGAATGTTAGGGCTCCTCCCCAAAAAAGTATATGTTGAAATCCTAATGTGCAATGTAATTATGTTGGGTGGGGGAATGCTTTGGAAGGTGATTAGGTCATGAGGGTGGAGCCCTCATGAATGGGATTAGTGCCCTTCTTTAAAAAAAAAGACTCAAGAAAGCTCCCTTTTTTTTTTTAATAATTACTTTATTGTTGGTCAATTACAGTTATTTGCATCCTCTCCCTTCCCCTCCTCCCTCCCCCTCCAACCCCACCCCCCTCCCCAGCCTCCCTCCTCCCCCTTGGTTCTGTCCACGTGCCCTCCATAGTGATTCATGAAAACCCTTCTCCCCTTTGTCCCCTCCCCCCTCCCCCCTGGCTATTGTTAGACTGTTCTTAATTTCAATGTCTCTGGTTATGTTCTGCTTGCTAAGAAAGCTCCCTGGTCCTTTCCGATACGCGAGGGCACCCCGCGAAGCTGGCAGTACACAGTCTAGAAGAGGGCCATCACCGGAACCCAAGCATGCTGGCACCCTGATCTTGGATTTCCAGCCTCCAGAATGGTGAGAAATAAATTTTTGTTGGTTTTATGCCACCCGGTATGTGGTATTCTGTTACAGTAGCCTAAATAGACTGAAGTACAAATTTAAGCCGAAAGGACTAGTTATGCGGTAGAGGGAGCTTACAGACTAAGGGGGAGAAAATAGCCCATGCACCAAGGTGTAGCACCCCAGCGCCCCAGCCTCGAGCTGCCCACCCAGGGAGTGCTGCCTCCCACATAAGCCACGAGGCGCCAGTTCCAGCCTCTGCCTCTGCTGGTTCAGGAGACAGCTAAATCAGGTGCTTCATTCACACTGCGGGCTCCAGAACCCCACTGTGCTCCCTTACCCAGATCTGCACCTGCCAAAGGGAGGCCTCAGGCCTTGCTGCTTTCCCAAGTAGTCGGCTCTGGACCCAGATTCTGACTCTGACACACAGGCTATTGATTGGTGGAATCAAAATCACTTGTCTGCAATCAAGCAACTGGAGAATGACCTGGAAAATAGTCTTTGTTAAAAATGTAGCACTCACAGACCCTGGTCCAGTAGCTCCATTGCTTAGAGCATGGCCCCAACGCACCGAAGTTATGGGTTTGATTCCCAGTTGGAGCTCACACAAGAATTAATGAACAAATCAACACTTTTTCTCCCCACCCTGAAATCAATTTTTTTAAATGTAGAATTTATAATGGAAGAAACTGCATAAACGATGGGAAGGCCTGAATCACAAATCACCACTACACACAGACTTGAATTTTTATCTCTTATGAATTCTCTCAGAAAACAGCCAAAACATGCTAGTTTCTTCACCAAACAAGAAAAAGAATTAAGAATCAGGGAGACACAAAATTAGATAATAGGAGAACGAACCCAGGAAGGATGCAAAGTAAGTTGCCAAGATGATGATGGAGGGAAGATCCAAGCAGCACAGGTGTGAGCTTGAACGACGGGGTGGAGGAGGGGAAGAATCAGATGGATTACCTGATGCTTTCGCCTCTACTGAAAGTACCCAGATGACTGAGGCCCTGAACAAACTTTCTTAGTGCTGGGGGTCCCACAGTGGGAGGCAGGGGCAGTGCTTACATCAAAGAATGGAGGAGAAGGAGCTTGCAGGACTAAGGGGCACAGAGGCCTACTGATCAAGAGGGGGACCAGCGTGTGCCCAGGCAGAGATGGGGAGGGGAGGAGGAATGCAGGGCAGGAGGTAGGGCTGAGGAGGTGTCAGGTGAGGCTATAAGGTAGACTTGCTGGTCTCAGCGCCTAGTGACGGCCTGTAAAAAAGGAAGCTCCTCATGAAGCCTCAGCATGGCTCCCTGCAGACGGTCAGCCTGGAAGTCACAAAGTTCTGGAGTCCTCCTAGGAGCACCCAGGACCTCACCATGCTCCCTAAGTCCACTCTGGCCCCCATGCTTCACCCTGAGTCTGCTGGGGAAACACAGAGGCTCTCCCAAGTGGCACCTGATCCAGCTCTGCCTCAGGTTGATGGGGACAAGATAACTCAAGTAGTGGCCACCATCTCCCCCTTCCCCTTGAGGTGAGCCCAGGAGCCTCATGCTTTGGGGGCCTCTCCTGGAATTCTACTTCACACTGAGTCCCCACCCACCAGGGCTAAAGCCAATAATAATGCAAATGTGGCCATCTTTTCAAAAAGCCTCTTTCACCAGCATTAGCTCCTGGTACTTATTCCCGAAGGGAGAGGCAGTCCCCGCAGACTTGCAGCTGCCCTTACCCTCTCCCAGCAGAAAACTCCAAGCAGGTCCTGTAGGCTCCACTGGGTGCAGTCACAGGTACTAGGAAGGTGGGCGCTCTGGAGGAAAGAAAAAGAGAGACAGAAAGAGAGAGAGAAAGCAAGAGACGGGAAGGAGGGGGGGAGGGAAGGAAGGAAGGAAGGAAGGAAGGAAGGAAGGAAGGAAGGAAGGAAGGAAGGAAGGAAGGAAGGAAGGAAGGAAGGAAGGAAAGGAAGGAAAGGAAAGAAGGAAGGAAATCCAGAGAATTATGATAGGTACACAGAGCACTGAACAATTTGGGGAGGAAAGACAAGTATTAACTCTGAGAAAATAAAAACATATATAAGTAAGGAAATACGGTCTTAGCATGTTCCATGTCTCAGGTGTGAATAGCATTTGTGTGGGCATGACAATGTAAACACAGTATTGACAGTGGAAACAGTCATGCAACTATATTGGCAGGTTGGAGTTGGAAGGGAAAAATAGCAGTTACAAGAAGTAAGTCCTCATCTTGTACTTTAGGAAGCCAAAGATAACATCTAACATGAAAAAATCAAGAAACAGTAATATAAGCTTGTGTTAGAATGTGGAAGTAAACACCAGAAGAAAGGTTTTTGTTGTTTTGTTTTGTTTTTTTATGTCAAAAATTGTTGCCTTGAGCCCTGGCTGGTGTGGCTCAATGGATTGAGAGCTGGACTGCCAACCAAAGGATTGCCAGTTCAATTCCCAGTCGGGGCACATGCCTGGGTCACAGACCAGGTCCCCAGTTGAGGGCACGTGAGAGGCAGACACGCAAGAAGCAAGCACACATTGATGTCTTTCTCTTTCTTTCTCTTTCTCCCTCCCTTCCCCTTTCTAAAATAAATAAATAAAATCTTTTTTAAAAAAATTGTTGCCTTGAGAGGGCAGAATTTTGGAGTAAGAAGGGGTGAAGACTGCTCTTTTCACTCTAAGCCTGATTTTATATATAACAGTAAAAAATTTAATGCAGAAAAAAAGTGTCATTTGCAGCCTCTCTCTCCTTGAGATGCATACATTTGTCTCAAGCGCTCCCCTTTCCATGGTACACCTGCTCACTCTGTAAACCGTCTGTCATCCTGTCAGGATGACAGACTACGTGGGCCACTGGTTCCTTTCTGAAAATCAACCCTAGAGAAATGGTGGGAGCCAGAGGGAAACTTAGGTTTGAGGAATTAACAAGAAAAAAGTAAAATAAAATAAAACACTACGCAAAGTCCCTGGGGAGCCTGAAGACTCAGGAATTATTATATGGGGGTGAGCGGGCAGTGGCAGCAGGAGGAGAAGGAGAGAAGTCTTCAGCCTGGGCGACAGCACCCACAGGTGACTGTGAGAAGAGACGCGAAAGAACAATTTTCTGTTCTGTTCTCACTTCTGTCCCACGATCGCAGCCTGCCAATCACTGTGGAAACTGGGGTACAACAAGGGCAGTGCAAAAGCCCTACGGGAGGAAGGGGGGTGAAAGGGTGGGCATATACCAACCAGCTACCCTTGGGTATTCACCGCTGTACCTCGAGAGACTGGTTCTGGAAAGTTTAAAATGGTGAATACAGTCATAGAGCTGCTTACCAATGGGGACGCATTCTAAGGAATGCATCGTTAGGTGATTGGTCACTGTGTGAACATCAGAGAGTGCACTCACAGAAACCGGAGTGCAGAGGCTCGGCACACCTAGGCTACCCAACGTACAGCCCATTGCTCCTCGGCCACAGGCCCGCACGGCACGTCACTGTACGGAACAACACAAGATTAAATCGAACACAAGAGAAAATGACGCAATTGAGAGATGCGATAAACAAGAAATATATGAGGCTTCTGCCAGCATAACATGGCATACTGCAAACCTTTTTAGAAGTAGAGTGTACTCTAAAATAATAAATGTGTAGTAAATACGTAAACCAGTAACGTAGTCATTTATTATCGAGTATGACTGGTAGCGCAGTAGGTTTGCTCACTCCAACATCACCACAAACACGTGAGTAATGTGTTGTACTATGACATCAGTAGGTGGTAGGGATTTTTAGCTCCATTAGTATTAGGAGAGGAGATGGCACAAGAAATTAAAATAATGAAGATGAATCTATTACGAGGTTAAGGCTGATATCAGCAATATGAAGCAAGAACAAGAAAACATAAAAAAAGAACCCAATTGAGTACTAGTTATGAAATATGTAACAGCTGAAATGAATAAAACAACAGCTAAGCTATATAGCAAGATGGAGACAGGTGATGCATAAACCAGTGTGTTTGGAGATCAGACGGATGAGAAACTCCCCTAGAAGCCAGAGGGAAGGGTAAAGAGAGAGAAGAACGCTGGGAGTCCCGGCAGCAGGAGGGAGAAGTGCTGACACCTGAGCAGGGCTTTGGGCTGGTGTCAGTTTGGCTGAACTCCCTGTGCATTTGCAGTCGTGACGGGCCGTGTGCGAGGTCCCTGGGATCTTGTTCTAACTGACGACCTCTCTTCATTAGCTCTGGAAGATTTTTAAGTTCTTTCCATGTCTTCGATATTTTTAAATTTTATTCTGATTTTTCTTATATCTTTTTAATTTTTTCTCTTTCTGGATATGTGGATGTAACAGAGTTCAATCAGAGAAGCAAGACCATTAGGAGATGTGTGTGTACAATAACATATAAATATACACACACATGAGAATTTATTACATTATTTGTCTAGTTAGGAGGAATATCGGATATTGGTATGTTTAAGAGTTATTAGGAATAAGTAAACATGAGTAAGAGTCTTAAAGCCAACCACATTTGAACAAAAATAGAATAATTTGAACTAGCAAAAAACAAAAAGAAAGTGTAGCAAATTGAAAACATGAGATGTGGTAAGAAAAATAATTTCTAATATAATAGTAATTACAATAAATGTAAATGATGTTAACTCACAAATAAAAAACAAATACTCTCTGATGGTATTAAGAAATAAAAATAAAATCCAAAAATATCTTGTCTTTGAGAAACATCCTTAAAACCAAAAGACTCAAAAAGGTTGAAAATAAAAAAGTAAATGACGAAAAAAAAAAAACCTCATGAAAGAAATCTGTAGTAGCAATTATAACAGCTGACAAAAAAGAACTTAAGGGAAAGGTAAAAAAAACAATAAAGTGAAAAGATATAACCATCACACACACACGCATTCAAGTGAATGGGAGGTCACAGTGGCCGACAGCACACAGAAACGTAGAGATACGTGTGGCTGTAACACCCAGCTCTCAGAAGTGCATTACGCAAAAGAATGCCATATTTCCCGTGTATAACGCATGTCTTTTTGTCCAAAGTTTTGAGGGAAAAATAAGGGTGCTCATTATATGTTTGTATAGTGATTACATACCATGGGTATAATAACAGGTATAATAATCCTATGCATAATGTGCACAAAAATGTGGGTGCTCGTTGCACACGGCAAGATATGGTAAGCAGATTTTTATCTAAAAAATAGAATCAGTAGGCTTACATTATTACTTACATTATTTAGATCTTTGATAGGTATGTTCTAATGACACGGTGTGTACAAATAAGATTTTTGATATATATACTACAAAAGTTCATGCAGCAAATAGCAAATAATACATTTTTAGGAGTATGTACATATGTGTGGGAGTTTATTAGGCCTACAGGAGATCTCAAAAAAATCTCCTGAAACAATATCTTGTAGATTATATCTTTCAAAGATAATGAAATAACATTAGAAATGAATAACAGGAATTTTTTAATGTCCCATATTTTGAAAATACCATAGTATTAAATAACTCATAAATCAAAAATGAAATTATAATCAAAATGAAGAAATATCTAGAATTAAGTGAACATGAAAACACAAAATGTATGGGACATACATATCAAAAGAAGTATTTAGAAGAGCATTTATACCTTTAAATATGTTTATCAGGAAACAATAAGAGTTGAAATGAAATATGCTCAGCATCTAACTGAAGAAGTTATAAAATACAACATCAAGGTAAACCCAATGAAGAAAAAGGTATAATAAAAGAAATAAACAATATAATATTTTTTTAAGTAGAGGAGATTAATAAGACTAAAAGCTGTTTCTGAAAAGATTACCAAGAGAAACCTGGTAAGTCTGATAAGAAAGAAAAGGAGACAACATAAGTAAGTAAAATAGGACCCACAAAAAGAGATAAGGAAATAATTATAGATTTCAAAAACAAACAGATAAAATGGATAAATTCCTGGAAAAAATATAAAATGCCAACTGGTACAAGAAGAAAAACAGAATTTAAAATATGAGGGGGACCCAAAACAACCAGAATTATCTTGTGGAGGGCAGACCCCTTGTAGTACAGGCTTCCCCCACTAGGTGAGTGTTCTAGGAACCCATCTGTGTCAGAGTACCAGCTGGCGTTGTTGTGAGAGGCTGCATTCAGCTTCAGTGAATTTTTTGTGGAAGACTCTGTTAACTCATTTGCCCATTTCACGATGGGTGATTTATGAGGGCACCTGCCCACACTGTGCTGAGTGTTCCATGGTTTTTGACAAAAAAATGGCATAAAAATGGCATGACCCGCATGCCCCAACCTCCCTATTCACCTGATCTTGCCCCAAGCAATGTTTTCTTATTTCCTAGGATGAAAAAGTCCTCAAAGGGAAATGTTTTGCCAATGTGGAAGAGGTGAAACAAAAAATGGCAGAAGCACTAAAAGGCATTAAAGTCAATGAATTCAAAAACCATTTTTGAGCCATGGAAAAAATGGCTCTATAGGCATATTGCATCAAATAGAGAGTACTTTGAAGGTGACTAAAGTTTTAACATATAAGAATAAATACAGTTTTTAAAAAATAAATTCTAGTTTTTCCGGGTCCCCCCTTGTAGGCTTGAAAGAAATTCAATTGGCCATTTAAATTTCAGTCTTCTCCTGTGGGAGTCACCAGGCTGAGGGGAGTGTGGCCCTCTCCTGTCCACGCCATGCTGGGTGCTCATCCACTGACATCAGTGTACTTCAAATAGGGGGAATCGTCTGGAGAAAATGTCACTTTGCATGCTGTGTTCAAGGCTCCTGTGTGACCAGATATTGTGACCTCTTTTTACAACAACTTGTGCAAAAACAACAGACACACAGCTCGCTGCTGTCAATGAATTAGCAGAGCCGTGTCTTGAATTCCCAGAGTTTGAGGTGGTAGGACTCATTGTCCGGCCAGGGTGCCTTTGGACATATGTGTCATGCGGACCACATTTGTACACCCACCAAACTCTGGTGCCGTTGGCACTGCAGAATGAACACAATTCAGAAGTGATATGCTGTCTGTTCTGTCCTTCCATCCTGGCTGCCTCGATGTTACCATCACTGGTCATGTATAAAGGTCACAGTCTTGTGGAAGTTCCTAAATTTCCTCTGGTCATTGAAGATAAAGTTAAAGGCTACAAGAAAACCAAGGAGACAGTTTTGCTTCTTAAAAAACTTCAGGCCTGGAATAATGTCAAAAAGGTTTATGTCTCTCAGCGAATGACAGCTGGCAAGGGCAAAAGGAGAAACTGTCGTCATTTCCAGTGCAAAGGACCTTGCATCATCTACAATGAGGACAACAGTATCACCAAAGCCTTTAGGAACATTCCTGGAATTACTCTGCTTAATACGAGCAAACTGAACTTTTTGAAACTTGCTCCTGGTAGGCATGTGGCCGTGTCTGCATTTGGACTGAAAGTGCTTTCCACAAATAGGTGATCTGTATGGCACTTGGCGTAAAGCTGCCTTCCTCAAGAGTAACTATCAATACAACCTTCCATCCACAAGATGCTCACTGCAGACCTTAAAAAGCCCAGGAGCCCTCTTGAAAAGCCCTCTTGAAAAGCCCAGAGATCCAAAGAACCCTCTGTGCACCATGCAAAAAGATTCATCGCAGAGTCCTGAAGAAGAAGCCACTGAAAAATCTGAGAATCACGTTGAAACTAAACCCATATGCAAAGACCATGCACCGAACACCCTTCTTCTCCAGGCCAAGAACCACAGGCTCCAGCTGGATTAAGCAGGAGCAGCACTAGAAGCCAATCAGATGAGAAGGGCATTCCAGACAAGAAGCCCATGGTAAGAAAGGAAGGAAAGAAGTCGGTTGGCATTACAGAGCAGAAAAAGCCTTTGGTGGGAAAAAAGGCCGCAGCTACCAAGAACCCAGCAGCTGAGAGGAAACCCCCCACAGAAGAAAAGAAGCCTGAAGCATAAACTTAAATGTGTTTATTCCATAAAGGTCAAATCACCTTGCACAGCTAACTTTGAATAAAAATCTGATCAAAGGCAAAACAAACAAAAAAACAGCAAACAAAACTTTATCCCAAAGATCTCTAGACCTGGATGCTTTTAAAATGGACTCTATCCAGTATTCCAAAACACAAATCCCGTGTTATATATGTTGTTCCAGAAAATGCAAAAAGAAACAGTAGTTCTCAGTTCATTTTATGAAGCTAATACAATCTCATTTTCCTTCACGTTTCTGGGTTTTGAGCCATGGTTCAGGAAGTCGTCCTCGCTCCCAGATTATAGAGGAATTCATCCACGTCTTTCTTAGTACATGTATGGTTTCATTTTATTCTTATGTTTATGTCTCTGATCCATTTGGAATTTATTCTGCCCTATACTGTAAATAATACATCCAATTTTCTCTATTCCCATATGGCTACCCGCCGTGGTCTGCTGGTGCTGGCTCATGCCAGCTTAGGCAAGCTGGTTGTTAAATTTTCAGAAATTTTGTGAGCCGATTGCTAAACACAGCCAATATTACCAAATGGATCCTATAAACTTACAATGAAATAAATCATGTGAAAAACAAACCTCATCACTTCCTGAGTATTTTCATATATTTCACTACCAAAAAGGCTCTTGAGGTTATTCACACCTACAGAGTCTCTGTGGTGGAAATACCACGGAATGGGGTGCTGCTGCACATCTTTCTCATTTGACAGTAAACATTATACTAATAGTAGGGACTTCGCTGTGATGGAAGTATTTACACCACAGGGGTTGACAACGCTAAATGCATTCATGCATTGTTTTGTTGACTGAGTTGAACGGCCAGTAGGCCAAATCCAGCCTATCACCTGTTTTCATAAATAAAAATGTATTGGAACACAGCCACATCCATTTGTTTATGCATTGTCCATGGCTTCTTTTGTGATATAATGACAGAGTTAAATACTTGCAACAGATACTACATAGGCCTAAAACCCTAAAATATTTCTTGTCTGGCCCTTACGCCAACTCCTGGTATGGACTTAAGAAAATGAAGGAGAAAGTGTTAGCAAAAATTAATCTTAAAAATGCATCATGAATAGCACAAAAAATTGAGAAATAATCTTTCAATATTTAAAAACTATTACCTGATTCAACAAAGAAGTCACATCATTAAGAAACAAGTCACAATTGAATATTATGTCTTTCTCATTTTGCTTCCACCTTATTCATTAATATAAATGAAAATATCTACCTTCATTCATGTGAAAAGCACACTCATCAGTTGCAACCAAGGGTTGGTTATGGATAAGAGTTTGCCCCCCCCAAAAAAGAAAAGTCAAGAAAGCATTCTTTAAGAATGAGTTAGCTATGTGGAGTTTATAATAGAGTATTGTATATTGCTTTTTAAACATTCTTAATGTCAGTAAAATTTGTAATATATGTATATGTCTGTTAAACATATTTAGCCGCTCAGCACTGGATACACAGCATCTCAATTTTATTTATAAAAATTTATGCTCTGGTTTAAAGTTAATACAATGGAACCATTATCTAGGACACCTATCCAACACTATAAAGCAAGGAACAATGTTTTAACAATTTGGTCAGCTGAACATCACTGACAAACATTATACTAAATTTTCCTAACTGTGCTAATATTTCTGTAACCACGGTCTTTCCTCTGTTATTAAAAATACTTATTTTTATGGTACTTGTCTTTCTCTGACTGGCTTATTTCACTTAGCACAATCCTTTCCCTGTCCACCCACGCTGTCACAAAGGGTAAGATTTCCTTCCTTTTTTATGGCTAAGTAGTGTTCTATTATGAAAAGGTACCACAGCTTTTTTATCCACTCATCTGCTGATGAACACTTGGGCCATTTCCAGAAATACCATATGATTTCCCTCGTATGTGGAATCTAATAAACAAAATGAACTAATAAGCAAAATAGAGACAGATTAATTCATAGAGAGCAGGCTGACACCCATTGGGGGTCGGGCTCAGTGGAGGGAGTGGAGGGGTTGAGCAGAAAAAGGGGTAAAAGAGAAGTCATGGCCACAGACAACAGTGTGGCGATTGCCAGGGGCGGGGGTTGGGGGAGGTGGAGGGGGGTGGAGGGGAAATAAATGGTGATGGACGGAGACTTGGCTTGGGGTGGGGAACACACAATACCGTGCACAGAGGATGTGTTGTGGAATCGTGCACCTGAAACCTGTGTAATTTTGTTAACCACTGTCACCCCAATACATTCCATTTAAAAATAAATAAACAAAAGCACCTTATTAGTTCTGCTTTGTACAAACTCAAGTAACTGGATAATTGAAGTCCATTTCGTAGATTATTTGGATTCAAAACCAAACTGTACTCAAAGTAGCTAGACAACTAGTGCAATGGTGTTTGTCACTGGGGATTGAAGTGGGTTTTAATTACATATGTAATTGCCACCATCGTAACAATGTGGATATTTCATTTTAGAACTAGAAGCAGTTTCCCTTGCAGAATAAAATCTCAATTCTAAAATTTAAAAAAACCTTATTTTAAAAAATGTATTCTTCCCTTTTGATTTGAGATGCTGTCTTTATTATATGCTAATTTCCACACATGCAGTTTCATCTACTTCTCATTTTCTATTTTGTTCCATTAGTCTGTATGTCTAGTCAGGTGTCAACACCAAACTGCCGTAATCATAGAGGGCTTGTAGTTGTAACACTTGGGAATGGCAACCCTTCCCATTCTCTCACTCATTTGCTCTTTTCTGTTGGAGTATTTTAGCTATTCTTGTTTCTTTTCTCTTTCAGGTAAATTTTGTAATCAACTTGTCTAGCTCCAGGGGTGGGGGAGAGTGGTGAATCTAATGATATTCCTATTAGGCTTTCATAAATTTATAAATTAATATAGAGAAAATCAATACTTCTTATGTTGAATTATTCTATCCAAGAGCAAGGCACATTTTTCCATTTGTTAAAATTGGCTTTTATAATTTTTAGATATATTTTCCTCATACATACTTTAGATAATTCTAATCAAATTTTACCTTGGCACTCTTTTTTTAATATCATAAAAGGGATCCTCTCCTCCATTACATTTTATAATTGTTTTTATTTCTATTATGAAGGCTATTTTGTAATATTAGTTTTATAAAGTACTGCATTACTAAATTATTTTATTGTTTGAGGTAATATTTAATTAATTGTTTCGAATTTTCCAGATGCATAGTTGTGTCATCTGAAAACATAGTTCTTATTCTTCATTTTCAATTATTATACCCTCCCATTGTTTTATCTAATTACAATGGTTAACAGCTTCAAAATTATGTCATGTAGGAGTAGAAATTGTGTGACTGATTTATGCCTAGTTCCTGACTTTAGTAAGAAAGACTTAGTGTCTTCTCATTAAGTAACATGTGAGGTAGGGGGCTGAAATGTATATATATATAATCATATTGAAGAAGTATAGTAGGCTGAATAATGGCTCTCAAAGATATCAGGTCCTATTCCCTAGAACCCAAAATCTCACCTTATAGGGCAAAGACTTGTGGATGTAATTAAATTAAGGATTTTGAGATGGAGAGATTATCCTGGATTATATTTGTGGGCCCTACCTGAAATCACATATATCCTTATGAGAGAAAGGCAGAGGGAGATTTGATATATACAAGAGAGAAAGTAACATAACCATGGTGGCAGAGATTAGTGACGTGGCCATAAGCCAAGGAATGCTGGCAGCCGCCAGACCATGGAAGAGGCCAGGAACAGGTTTTCCCCTGGAGCCTCCAGAGGGTGTGTGGCCGTGCCAACTCCTGGATTTGGTCCACTGCTACTGATTTAGAACTTTTGGCCTCTAGAACTAATGAAAGAACACATTTCTGTTATTTTATACCACCAAATTTATGATGATGCGAAGGCTAAAAACAACATGGGGAACCATGTAATCATCCACCTATAAAAATCCAAAAGAATCAAAATAATTACCACAACTACTCAGATAGCTAAGCATGATTGCCAACTACAACAACAACTTAAAATTTTTTAACTTACAAAATGATAAAAGGCATATTACAAAATATAAAAGTACCATTTATAGTCCAAAACTATAAGTATCTAGGAGTAAATTTATCCAAGATTGCATAAGACTTCCATGAGGAAAAATTAAAATGCAATAAGGATATAAATTTGGCCTAAATAAATAGATAATTCATATTCTTGAATGGGATGACTTAATATTATAAAGATGATAATTATCCCCAAAATTAATCTACAAATGCAATGCAATACCAATCAAAAGCCAGCTGTATTTTTTGAAAAATTGATAAATTGAGTCTAAAAATTTAGAAGAACAAATGTTCACAAATAGCTGAACAATGAAAAAAAAAACCTAAGAAGGAAACTCACAGTAACACACTATCAGATGTTCAATGAAGCCATTATTTAAAAAGAACAGTGTGGTTTGCTCTGAAATAGACAGATGAAAGCAACAAGATAAAATAATCAATAGCAGATACAAACACACTCAGAGCAAAATCCAGAATTTGACTTGATTTCCAATTCAAGTAACACCAGTAATCAATGGGAAAAGAATTAATTATTTGGAGTCAGAATTAGAAGAATTAATTTACCACATGAGGAAACATAGAGTTACTGTTGGATCAAAACTGGTCATGAGTATAACAAAAATCTAAATGTGAAACACAAAAATATTAAGTTAATGGGAGAAAATAAAGAAGAATATCTTTGTAACCCAGAAGTGAGAAAGAACTTTTAAACAAAGTCCCAAAGACACAAACCATAGAGACAAAAAGTTATGAACTTGATTAAAGCAAAACTAAGAATTTCTAGTCAACAAACAAAATGATGGCTAGAGTTAACAGACAGAAGATTTAGAAAGGATATTTGCAAAATGAAAAATTAATAAGGGACCAATATCCAGAGTATATATAGAAATCTTGCAAAGCAACTACAAAAAGATAAGAACTTCAGAAGAAAATGGACAAAGAATATAACCAAGTAATTTACTGAAAGGAAACCAAAAGGCTAAGGAGCACACGAAGCAATATTCTGTTTCTCATTCAGAGAACTGAAATATAAACACAAGGAGATCGATTCATCACAACGTGATCTAAAGATTTAATGCAATCTCAATCAAAATTCCGGCAAGTTATTTTGTGGATATCACCAAACTTACTCAAAGTTTATATGGAGGGACAAAAGGCCAAGAACAGGCAGCTCTATAGTGAAGAAGAACGAAGTCAGAATACTACCCCAAATTAAGACTTACTATAAATCTACAGTAGTTAGTACAGTGCAGTATCGGTGAGACAGTAGACACATGTAAATCAATGAAACAGAATAGAGGGCCTGGAAACAGACATATACAAATGTAATCACTGATCTTGGACAAAGGCTCAAAGGAGAAAAGGTGTTCTTTTGAACAAATGGTGCTAGAACAACTAGACACCCACATACAAAAAAATAGTGAACCTTACACACTTCACAAAAATTAACTCAAAATGGATTGCAGATCTCAATGTAAAATGTAAAATCATAAAACTCTTAGAACATAACGTAGAAGAGAATATAAATGAACTTGGGTATGGCAATGACTTTTTAAATACAACACCAAGGGTGTCATCCATGAAAGAAGTAACTGATAAGATGGACTTCATTAAAAATAAAAACTTCTGCTTTACAAAGGATACTACCAAAAGAATGGGAAGACAAGCCACAGACTGGGAAAAAGTATTTGCAAAATACACATCTAATAAAGGACTGTTATTCAAAATATACAAAGAACTCTTAAAACTCAACAATAAGGAAACTAAATACCAGATTTTAAAAATACACAAAAGACTGAACAGAAACCTCACCAAAGAAGCTATACAGATGGCAAATAAACATATAAAAAGATGAGCCAACTTTCCCTGGCTGGTGTGGCTCGGTGGATTGAGTGCTGGCCTACTAACCAAAGGGTCACCGTTTCAATTCCCAGTCAGGGCACATGCCTGGGTTGTGGGCCATGCCCCCAGTTGGGGGAATACAAGAGGCAACCACGTATTGATGTTTTTCTCTCTCTCTCCCTCCCTTCCTCTCTCTCTAAAAATAAATAAATATTTAAAAAATTTTTTAAAGATGCTCTACCTTGTATGTCATTAAGGAAATGCAAATTAAAATAACAATGAGATATCATTGCATACCTATTAGAATGGCCAAAATTCAGAACACTGACAACACCAAGTGCTGGCGAGGATGCGGAGCAACAGGAACTCTCACATTGCCGGTGGGAATGCAAAACTGTACAGCCGCCCTGGAAGACAATTTGGTAGTTTCTTACAAATCTAAACATACCCTTACATATGTATGATCTAACAATGGCACTTCTTGATATTTACTGAAATGAACTGAAAATTTACAGCAAAACCTATACACAGATGTTTACAGTAGCTTCATTTTAATTGACATAACTTGGAAGGAACCAAGACATTCAGTAGGTGAATGGATAAACTATCCAAATGGGAGAACAGAGGAGGGTCTCCTTACATAGCGGAGAGAGAGCATCGTAGAGGAAAAGAACAGCATGTGCAAATGGATGGTGGCAATAGGACATATTTGGAGAACTACATTGAGACCATTCAGAACCCTGGTAAGATCACAGTTTAGAAAGAGAAATGGGAGCTCTTGGAGATAGATCTGCAGAGGGAGAAAGGGTCAGGTCAATCCACAGATGATTGTAGGTGAGGTTAAGGAGTTTGAATTTGGACCCGAGGCAAACGCAGAGCCACTGAAGAATATAAAGCAAGGAAGGGAGTGAGTTGACTGGATATGTGTTTAGAACAATCACTCTGACAGCAATATGGAGGAAAAGGGGACAGGAAGGAAGGAGCCAGTTAAAAGGATGTTGCAGTATTCCTGCTGGAGTTTTCATGAGCTTGTGAAAGACCGTGGTAGCCTGACTCTCTTAGTGGATTAGGCATCCAACTATAAAGCCAGAAGACTAGATAAAATGGTTCCCACAGGTCCTTTCCAGCTCTATAACTTTAAAGATTTTATTTACTTATTTTTAGAGAGAGGGGAAGGGAGGGAGACAGAGAGGGGGAGAAACAGCAATGTATGGTTGCTCTTCACATGGCCCTCACTGGAGACCTGGCCTGCAACCGAGGCACGTGACCTGACTGGGAATCGAACCGGGACACTTTGGTTCCCAGCCCGCGCTCAATCCACAGAGCTACACCAGCCAGGGCCCAGCTCTATAACTTTAAAATCCCACTTATTTCATATTCGATCAAAGAAGGGAGTGATGAGGCATAAGCAGAGAAATTAGCAAATTTTTTATCAATATGCAGAACTCACATTCAGCAGACAGAGGCATTAAAGGCGATACATGATGTTGATTGCCTAGATAATTCTCTGTGATCAACCACACTTTACAACTAATGATATTTTTTAAATTCAAGTGAGATCTACTGTTTTAAAAAGTTTTAGTGTTTGAAGTTGTATGGTATGGAAAAACTTAAATTTAATGCTGAGTATTCTAAACAGGGGTAGAAATATTTTAACTTCTCTAGAGTCACTCCTGCATTTCCCATGCAAAATAAGATTGGATTTGATAGGAAAATCTAGGGCAGTGCTCTGACAATTACCAGGCTTAGTCTCATTCCACTTGGGCTTTATATTAACTCCAGTCAGACAAAGCAGGGGGCTGCAGGGGCAGAGAGGGATGCCCATCTCTGCCTCTTGTTATTCCGATAGTGTTCCAACTCCGACGGTAACGCGACATGACACGAAGCCACTGGTTCCCAGCCTCGGCCGCATGTTAGAATCACCGGAGGAGTTTTTACAAATTACCGGTCCCTAGTCCCTATCCCGAGAGTTTCTGATTTAAATGGTTTGGAGTGAGAAGGCTTTACAATCTCCCCAGATCATTCTAATGTGCAGCTAGGATTAAGAACTACGACACTAAATAATTATTAAGGTAATTGTTAAGGTGCTACCCAGGCATCGCTACAACCTGGAAATGTGCTCTGAGTCTGGCTGTCCGGATTCTTGTGTATTTGGATTGTTCCGTGGTTTGGCAAAAATAATGGAATGCAAAAGTCTACAGTGTTTTCACAAATCCTGCTTGGTGATTTTGTAGAATACGTTTTAATGAATAAGATGGAAGTAAGGGGGAAAGGGAGGAAATGCAGAGATCCCACCAAGAGAGTTCTCACATAAGAGTTTGAGAATCTCTGGGTTTAAGAAAGAGCTGGACCCAGGGCAAGAAAATAGCAGTTGTGAAGGACAAGGACACCCTTGCTTCCATCCCGCTCTTGGGGTATTTTCAGCTCTATCATAATTATAGTCTTCTACATTTATAACATGGAATTGCCAGACTTTTTTTAAGGATCATGGGTCATAATATTACCAAATGACCTATTCTCTCTCTCTCTCTCTCTCTCTCCCCTTTTAAAGAAGAAGTCCTAAATCAATAGAAAACTTTTATGGCATGTTTAAAGTAACACAACCTGGTCTTTGGATTCATCCAGCATCTTGTTTCCGTACTGGACGATTCAAATATCTTATTCATCAGTCTGCTACACTGTTCCTTTTTCAGATATACCATGCAAAATTTTTCTGATATCTCTGCTTTTAACTGTTGTGGCTGAATTAAAGCAGCTAAATTTGATACAAATTTGATGTCATTTCCTTCAAGATTTAACTCATCTTTCTGGTTTTGAAATACTGAATAAGCAACGCCTGGCCTCATTTGAACCCTGCAAATGTGTTTTTTACCCAAGAAACTCGAGATTTCAATAAGAGGGACATTCTAATAACAATGTTATGGGGAAGTGAGAATGCATAGACGTTACCTTGCAACAGAAGCCCCATGCCCCACCCTTGACCGTGTTCTGTGGATGACTATAGGCGGTCTGACCTGGAGCCAGGTTCTTCCTATTTCCCCACTGCTATAGACGGAAAGTCTGTGTCTCCCCCAAACGTGTTGAATCCTAACCTGCAATATGGTGGTGTTTGGAGGTGGGGACTTTGGGAAGTGATAAGATCATGAGGGTGGAGCTCTCACAAATGGAAGTAGTGCCCTTATGAAAGAGACTCCAGAGAGTCCCCTTGCCCCTTCTGCCATGTGAGGACACAGCAAGAAGACAGCCATCTATGAACCAGAAAGCGGGTCCTCACCAGACACCAAGTCTGCCAATGCCTTGATCCCACCATTTGTCAACCCAGAGCCTCTTGTTTCTCTTTCCAAGGAGACGGAGTTCTACATTGATGTGATTCCAGTCCCTCCACCGGGCTCCTCCGGGACCTTTCTCAATAACTGTGTGTCCCTTCAGAGTGATGGCGACGTACTCTGGGACATCAACAGTCTGATTGCTTAAGAGGCTCTTCACACTCACAGTAGATGTGGCAAAGAGCTGAGGCCTCTTGATATTGAAATAGGTAGAGGTCTTATTTATGGTATCCTTTCTTTTTGTCATTGTAAACATATTATTATATAAAAATATAATCATGTATTGGTTTCCTAGCACCACCGTAACAATGTACTATAAACTGGGTGCCTTAAACAACAGGAATTTGTTGTATCACAACTCTAGAGGTCAGAATTTTGAAATCAAGGAGTCCTTTCTTACTTCTCCCTAGCTTCTGCTGGTTTGCAAGCAATCTTTGGTATTTCTTGGCTTAGAGCTGCCTTCACTGTCACATGGTGTGCTGTGTGTGTGCGTGTGTGTCACTGTCTTTACACAGCTGTCTTCTTCTAAGGACACCAGTCATATTAGATTAGGGGTCTCTCCTACTCCAATATGACTTCATCGTAACTACTTATATCTGTAATGACCTGATTTCCTAATAAGTTCACATTCCAAAGTAGTAGGGGCTAGGATTTCAACATATCTTTTTGAGGGACTCAATTCAACCCATAACA
This sequence comes from Micronycteris hirsuta, assembly GCA_004026765.1. NCBI lineage: Eukaryota > Metazoa > Chordata > Mammalia > Chiroptera > Phyllostomidae > Micronycteris > Micronycteris hirsuta. The sequence continues at coordinate 77,210 of PVJI01003379.1, forward strand.
AAATACAACTAGATTATTTAGGGTTTTTTAAAATATACAAAATCTAAATTTTTAAAGAAGTTGATTCATTTACTTCTATATGCCAAGATACCATTTCATGAAGCCATTCCATATCTGGTGCTCTTCACAAAAGGCCCAAAGATGAGGTGAATCTCTGCAATAAAAGAGAAATCCATGAGTAGAAGAATATGCCCTTAGGACTATTCCTCTCTGATATATCTACTTTTCGATTAAAGCAAAAGAGAAAACGAAAGAAAATTTCTTTCCTTGTTATTCTTTACCAAACTTTATTTGGGAGTTTATCTTAAAACCTTGAGTCATGTTGGGAAGGAGAATGTTTTTAGGAATATGAAAAGTTCCCATCTTTGTTAGTGTAAAACATGAGAATCTAAAAAGACTGAGGGAAAAAGGCACTCTCATTTTTGAAAGCTGGGTTTTTTGGTGTGTTTTTTTTTGTTTGTTTGCTGTTCTTTTAACAACTTGCAACAGAAAGACTTTGATGATAAAAATGTTATTTCTCAAGGTTTTTATTGGTAAAGTGACCCCTATATTTTCTATGCTATTGAATAAAATTCTATCCCTCAATCTGTTGAACCAAAAAGAGAATCTCTATCTAGGATCTAATGTCATGAAACCAAAGAGAAAAAAGTTTAGAGCTCTTTTCTCCTTTCATATAAACTTACACCAAAATAAGATTAAAGAAAGAGATATAAAGAGGTAGGTAAGTAAATATCAAAACTGCAAATAATATGTTCCTTTTCCACTACTCCTGTAACAGAGTAATCACTCCCAGACCAGCTAAGACAGAAAGTATGGAATCCTCCCTTCAGAGAAGGTCACCAAGGCTTTACCTGGGAACTGAGCAACAATGTCCTCAACTAGATTGCCCCAGGCCCAGGTGAGTGTGGTCATGTCCGTGCCTTGCAGTGACAGTGGTAAGTGACGAGTCCAACAGAAAAACAGCATAAGAAAAGGGGGAATAAAAGGTTTTTAACTAATTAAACATGGCAGACAAAGTAGCTCACCAATGTCCCCTGGACTCAGCTCTCTCCCACCTTCTTTCCCCTCTGCTTTCCTTTCTGTTTGCTTGCTCTCTGTGTGGAGACACCTAGTAGGCTTATACCTTCCAGCTCCATCCGACAGAAAGGAAATCCATTTCCATAGTTCCAAAAGGGACCAATGCAATGAAACTATGTGTCCACCTTGAACTGTGCCCAAGGGGATGAAAGCCCTTATTGGACAGCCTGAGGTCAGTGCCTAGTCCAGAAGAGAAGATGTTGGCTCAGTAGCACATGAACTCCAAGACTGAGCCAAGGAAAGACTGTGCCCATCCCTGAATCAGTAACTGTTAGCAGGGGCTCAGAGACTACGTAGGCAGAAACAGCCAATGCCCACTTCAAATGAGATAAAAGAGTCCCGCACAGGGAGAGGCCTACTTGGGAAATGAACTGGACCCTAAGTTTCCTCTTTCTGACGTTGAGGTAAATACATATGATTAAATTTCACTTTTCCTGTGGTCCATCAGATGAAATGAACTGCTGATACATGGATGAACCTGAAAAACATCCTAAACTAAATAAAAGAAACCAGATTCAGAAGGTCACAAATCTGATTCCATTTATATAAATGTCCAGAAAAATGTACACCTATAGAGGTAGAAAGCAGATTGGTGGTTGTCAGGGATTAGGGTGAGAAGGGAATGGGGACTGGCCACTTAATGGGTCAGGGTTTTCCTATGGGGTGATGGAAATACTTTGGAACATGATATAGTTAGCGGTTGCACAATGTCGTGAATGTACTGAATTGTACACTTTAAAATGGTTAATTGTGTGCTGCGTAAATTTCATTTCACCTTTTTAACAGAAGGAGTTCTCAAGCCACTGTGCAAGACTTAACACTGGGTAGAAACCCTGATTTTTCCTTTCTTTCCATCTTTCTTTCTGATCACCTCCTTACCGGCCAATGCAGGCTCACAGACCTCTACTTTTTCGCCTCTAAAGCATTCATTCTGCACTCTTGACAAAGTGGCCTTCCCATCCTCACCTCTCAGCTAAAGCCAGCCGTCCAGAAGTCAGCTTCCTGGCCATAGAGTTTTAGGTGGTTTTAGGTGGTTTTATGGGACTCGGCCCCTAATCACTCACTCACTCCCCCTTCACTTTCCCTGCCTCCAGCACACAGGGATCTGGGGAGCTTTGGCTTAAGACATGTTCTGTTTCCTCATTTTCTGCCTTTTACTGAGGTGGTTCTGTTTTTAGTACTTAAGACCTTAGCTTACGCTGCATTGATAAGTTCCAGTTTCACATTTTTCCATGAGACTCTCAAATTCCAGGAGAGTCTGAACATATCCAGGCCCCACGACAACCTGGAAATAAATGTTTCCAGCAGAAAGTCCTGTCATTTGAAGGATGGCTCTGGTGAATTTGGCTAAAAGCTTTATTTCTGCCAAGTGTCAAGTCAAATTTTTAGACTGAAGTTTCTAAACTCTGCACAGGTACAAGAAAATTAGTTGAAAACCCCAAGGAGTCAAGTGGGTTTCAGAATATTGTATGAATTTTTATCTGAATCCTGACTGTGAAACTTCAACAATTCAAACAAAAACAAGAGTAATTGTTTAAGACATATTTTAGGGAGAAAAATAAACCGGTATAGTGAATATGAATCTCAGTGAATAAATTCAGGAGTGCCAAAAATAAAACTGTATTCTTCTATGGTAAAACTTAATGTATATCTAGAAGGCCTAATCTCCCCAGACAACAGGAAGTTCTCTTGTCAGTTGGAGACCTTGACCCTTGCCCTAGGGTTGTGTCTAAGTTCCAGGAGGTCAATGTCACCAAGTTTTGGAAAGAGAAGCATCTGGTCCTTGGTTGCAGTCCCTGTGGGAAGGCTGGGACATCCTCCAATCCCGTCCACCTTCCTCCATCTCCTGCTTGCAGGCATGAAGTCATCTTGTAATTCTCTGCTCGATCTGGGCACGGAAGCCTATAGGAACCTGCAGGGCTGTCCACCCCTAAAGGCCTGGACGGTGTGCAGACATTCCCTCTCTGGTCTTTCAGCCTCCCTAGAACTCTGTCTTAGATTTACAGAGAAATGTTTTGTCCCAAATGGCTTCCTTTATTTCAAGGCTTTTACCACCTTCCCGAGACTCTGCTCAGGAAGCACATCTCAAGAGCCTTTCTCTGGAATTCGCCAAACTCTCTTCTTCCATCAACTTCCCTCTCTCTCTACCCACCCAACTCTCAACACGTACACATACCCACCCCGCTGAGGAGAATCTAAACTGCTTAGAACTTCCCAAAGGCTTGAATGGGGCAAGGGCAAGGAAGGGAATAAGGGAAATTAGTGTGCATTTTTTAAAAATATATTCATCTTGCTTTGTTGTTTTGAAGACTGTAGATTAGAACAACAGAATTGTACATGTTCCTCTCCTACTCCCTCAAAAAATAGTGGATAAAATTCTGAACATAAGAATGCACCCAATTTCAAGACATTTGCCTTTATTACTTCCTCCTACCCAAGCTGGGGCATTGACCTCCTCCTAGCCTTCTCCTTGCATTAGCTTCTCTGCTTGCAGCACCCACCCATCAAGGGGCTGCGTTACCGCCTAGGACACCTGCATACATACATATGCACTCAAACGTGGCTGTGGGTGGGGAGGGTGCCTGACATTGAAAAACACTCAAAATAATGGCTTATGACTCCTAAGTATCTGTAAGAGGATCTTAATACACAATTTAATTTAAGGAGAATTTAGTCTGCTGAGCATTTTGCCCATACAAATGCTGTATCATTCAATTGTCTGAATGATAATTTTAATAAGTGCCAGGTACTATTATTAAATGTGTGTTTGTATTGGGTTGGCCAAAAACTTTGCTTGTTTTCTTCCATAAGATGGCTCTAGTAGCACTTAGTTGTCTTACCTTCATTGGAAACAATTTTGTTTGGTTGTATTATGACAGCTGTCATATTGGCATGCATTAAAAAAAAACTTATCAAAACTGGTGAATTTTTGTGCAGCCATTTTAATATTGAAGATGGAAGAAAATATGCAATGTTTTTATCTTATTGTGCTTTATTATTTCAAGAAATGTAAAAACTCAACTCAGACACAAAAACAGATTTGTGCAGTGTATGGAGAAGGCTCTGTGACGGACAGATCAAATGTCTTAAAAGTGGCTTGTGAAGTTTCATGCGGGAGATTTCTCGCTGGACGGACTTTTTGGCCAACACATATGTTGGCAAGGGGCATGGGGATAGTGTTTGCTCCCCAAGTGGCTATTAAACTTCCAGAAGGCTCGTGTGTGTGTGTGTGTGTGTGTGTGTGAGTATGTGTATGTATTTTTCTTTTTAAGACCCGTATGGCTGTTCATTGACAGGCAAGAGAAGTTGAACATCTCCCCTTCCCAACACAGTGGAAACAGAAATAATATCTAGCATGTGCACCGATCAGCAGGAATTTCTAACAATGAGAGCAAGAATTCACAACTGCTATGTATCTTCACTTTCAGCTGAACCCAACCCACTGTACTTGTGTTTTAGTTCACCTCCACTGCAGAGAACACAGCCCTAGCAGTGGCTTTAGCAACAAAGATTCTATTCAGTCACTGGCTCTGCACAGTTCATACCTTGGACAGCCTGCCCTTTTGCTTAGGCAGCTGCATGGCCAGGGTCTGTCTGCAACAGAGCTGAGAGCTCTGTGCTTTATTTTATTCTGTATACACAATATGATGCTCTGTTTATAGAAGATGCCTCAAGAAATTCTTGCTAAAGAGGATAGATGAATGAAAATCATACACTCTTAAAGCTAAAAGAATCTTGAAAATTCATCAAGAGCCTTTTCTGAAGCCTGCAGGCAGGCCATCCATACTCAAGCCAACTCAAATAAATGAGCTCATCCTCAATTTTTTTAAACCTCCAGCAAAAATTTCTAAATCCATTCCCATAAAATAGTATTAATATTGCATTCAACAACTCTATCTGAAACTTTCTTGCCACATCTAATGTGAACGTGGCAGAGAAAACACTGGGCTGGGGACTACGAGGTCTAAGGGACTGGGCTCTGTGGCTCCCAGGACAGTGACCTTAGCAGCATCATTACCATCTGGGGATTTCCCATGCTTCATCTGTAAAATGATTACTAAGCTCACTGACAACTCTAACATTCAATTAATCCTTATTATTGATGTTCAGGGATATGAATACCAAGGCTCTTTAATATGGCAACTTAACTGTATTGTATGTCTTCCTTTGCTTTTCTGCTTTAAAGGAATAGAATACAAATGTTTCCTCTTATTCTCCTGGGAGGACTTGAAGATTAATAATGCCTACTGCCACCTCAGGAAAGCAGAATTAGATTTTTGGCTGCTAATGACTCTAGTATCTATTTTTTATGGACCATTAAAATCTATATTTAGGACTTCTGGTCAAGATGGCAGCATAGATAAACACGGCTCACCTCCTCACACAACTACATCAAAATTATAACTAAAATATTGAAAACCATCACTCAGAACAGTCAGATATCAAGTTGAATGGAAATCTGACAACTACAGAATTGAAGAAACCACATCCATCCAGACTGATCAAAGGAATGGAGATGTGGAACAGGTTGGTACCACATGTACATTTGGTGGATAAAAATTTGGAAGGGATATATTGGGAGCAAGGAGGCCCAGCCCCATACCAGGCCCCCCAACCCAGGGTTCCAGTGCCAGGAAGATAAGTCCCCATAATTTCTGGCTGCAAAAAGAAACAAGGATTGAGTCAGTGGAAGAAACTTCTGGAATCCCAAGCAGTGCCTCTTGAAGAACCCACACACAGACTTAATAAGACTCACTTCCTCTGAGTTCCAGAGCTGGCAAACAGGGAGGAACTGAAGTGTCTGGCATCAGGACGAGAGCTGGGGAACAGATTTCTCCCAGACAGAAGGCCAAGCAGAGGCCATTGTCCCTTTTCAGAGCCCTCCCCACATAGAGCCACAGAGCCAGCAGGCAGGTGCCCTATCTGAGACTCCATCAACCTGGCTAATACTGTTGCCTCTGTTTGGCTAATACTGGAGATCCCCTGAGACTCCATCCCACCCAACTTACTGGCCTACCCAAACTGTTAACCTTGACTTTTCCATATGAATGGCAGGTATTGGTTCATGCTTCACAACTACCTAAATCCTATTAAAGAAGCAGCAACCAGCTTCATTGAGTTTCCAGTCTCCATAGCCCTTTCTAAATGGCCCCAGGTCCTGCACTAGCAGTAGCCAGCCCAGATTTTCAGCTTGGCTTTGCCTGGATATCTCCAAACCCAGCACAAGTAGCACCATCTCAGACTGCTTTATAGTTTATGCAGGGTGGTCCCAGGAAAAACACAGGTGGGGGCTTATCTTGGCCTGCACCAACCAAGGAACCCCAAATTCTGCGAACCCAGTGGACAGCTACAGACCAAGTTGTAGTACCATCACCCTGTTCCTGCACAGCTGATCCTCCACAGAGGGCAGACGTTGGTAGTCAATGGTCACAGCTAGTACTTGACTAGCCTGGATAAATCCCTCCCATTGACCTGCCAGTAGCAATCAAGGCTCAACTACAAGAGGAGGGTGTACTCAGCCCACACAAAGGGCACACCTCAGTACCCAGCTTAGGTGATAGGGGAGGCTGTGCCACTGGACCCTGTAGGACGCCTACTATATTAGGCCATGCCACCTAGACAAGGAGTCATAGCAGCTCTACTTAATACATAGAAACAAACACAGGGAGGCTGCCAAAATGAGACAAAGAAGTGGGGCCCAAATGAAAGAACAGATCAAAACTCCAGAAAAAGAACTAAACAAAATGGAGATAAGCCATCTATGAGATGCAGAGTTCAAAACACTGATTATAAGGGTGCTTAAGGAACTTAGTGAGGACCTCAACAGCATAAAAAAGATCCAGTCAGATACATTAACTGAAATAAATAAAATTTACAGGAGAAAACTGTAGAGTGGATGAAGCTGATAATCAAATCAGAACATAAGGAAACAAAAAACAACCAATAAAAACAACAAGAAGAAAAAAGAATCCATAAAAATGAGGATAGCATAAGCTGTCTGTGGGGCAACTTCAAGCATTTCAATATTTGCATCATAACAGTGCCAGGAGAAGGGAAAAAACAAGAAAGTGGAAATCTATTTGAAGAAATAATGAAAGAAAACTTCTCTAATTTGGCGAAGGAAATAGACATGCAAGTCCAGGAAGCACAGAGAGTCCCAAACAAGATGGATGTAAACAGGCCCACTCCAAGACACATCATAACTAAAATGCCAAAGTTTAAAGATAAAGAGAGAATCCTAAAAGCAGCAAGATAAAAGCAGTTAGTTACCTACAGGGGAGTTCCCATAAGAGTGTCAGCTGATTTCTCAAAAGAGACTCTGCAGGCTAGAAGGGACCGGCAAGAAATATTCAAAGTCATGGAAAAGCTTTTTTTTGGCTCCTTTCATAGCCAAAAAAAAAAAAAAAATGGAGGTATTTCCTCCAGACCAAAAAGAAATCAGGGATCTTGGGCAGGGGCTGTGAAGGGAAGGGTTGATGAAGGAGTCTGTGAACCTATCCTGGGGCTGTTGCCCAAGATCTGAAAGGTAACTATGAGTTCACAGAAACTCATGGAGGCCAAGTTATTACCAACAAATGCTCAGCCTTCAATTAGTACTGAAACTCCCAAACTGGTGCCCAGAACCCTCTTGCCTTGGTCCTTCTGGTGGTTGGCCCAAGAGAAGTTTATTTTGTTGGCACCCAGAACCTCATGACTGAGCAGCCATCAGTGCCATAGACTTTGTTCAATCTGGGCCTAAATAACCCATGGAGACACTCCATGCACAAGCACCGGGTCTAAAGAAGTTGGGATATCTAGTGGGAATAAAGCAAGCAAACTGAGATCTCTTGAGCCAAGGCACTGAGAGGGTCTGTGAAATCCCCATAGGGACAGATCCAGGTTTTGTGGGGCCCCAAATATATACAATTTGAGGGTTCCCTTTAAGAAAATAAACACATTATACATATAAAATTAGGTGAAAATGTGAATATATATTTAGAATGAGATAAGAATCATATCACAAATTTTTTAACTGACAAAGACCACACACACCACAAAATCCAAATATATACATATTTTCAAACATACCACTATCATATTTGATTGCTACAGTTCATTTATTGATTGCATAACATTTGATCACCTCTGTATAAGAATCGTTTTATAACATTTCCTACACAGAAAGTAGAAAGATAAATCAGTCTTTCCTCTAATATGACTGGCCAAAAACATTTTTTTGATAGCTGGAATGCATGAAACATGACTTCATATATGGACATCATCAATGTTTTATAGTACTACTATAGGTTTGTACCTACAAGAAATTCTGATTTTGTGTTGTGCAATTCCTGTCAAAAAGAAAAAGACTACATATGTGGTATTTTATAATTACATATACTGCATCATTTAAAAAAATATTTCATATAGGTGAGAACTTTTATTTAACTAGGCATCAATGAGAACCTAACCCTCCAGTTAAAACTTTACATATGATTGAAAGCAGTGTCTGGAAGACACAGTCACACACCCGTGTTCATAGCAGCATTATTCACAAAGCCAAAAGGTGAGAGCAACCTATGTGTCCATCAACAGACAAATGAGAAAACAAAATGTGGTATGTGTGTGCAAAGGAACATTATTCAGTATTAATAAGGAGGGTATTCTGACTCATGCTACAGCATGGATGAACCTTGAAGACATTATGCTAAGTGAAATAAGCCAGCCCCAACAGGACAAACACTGTGTGACTCCACTTATCTGGAGTAGCCAAATTCATAGAGATGGAAAGAAGAGCGGTGGTTGCTGGGGGGTGATGGCAGAGGGGAATAGGAAGTTATTGTTTAATGGATACAGAGTTTCAGTTTTTCATGATGAAAAGAGTTCTGTAGGCAGGCGGTGGCAATGGCACAACAATGTGAATGCACTTAATGACGTATGCTTAGGCACGGTTAACATGGCACATTTTGTTTTGTCTATTTTACCACAATGTAAAAAATTTTTTTTAATTATACAGATGATTGAAAGAATTTTCTGGAGTAGCTTATAGCTCTGTACATTTCAAGCATGGTTCTGCTTTACTGTTCAAACACGTCTGGTATCGGAAGCTGTAGGATGCGTTCATTCATGTCACTAGGCGACTTCCAACTCCACACCTTCATGTTATGGTGCCACCGTGGGCGGCAGATGTGTTTCTGGAAGCCATGCTAACTAACCAGATGGCTAGAAGTAAACTAGTTACACACAGAAGTGATTGTGACCTCACAACTATGTCCCATTAAATGCAAACTAAAGGCATCCTTAGCTCAACTTCTTGTTTGGATCACAGCGATGCCTCAGTTGTTCTGCCACCCTCCAACATAAGAGGAAGCATGACACAGGGTAAGTCCAACTGGAGAGAAACAGTCATCTGAACTGATTATGGTTAAAAGGGATTGCTTTTGCAAATTTTAGAAAAATAGCACATGTGAATATATGTCTTGCATTTCTCCTGAGAGCTTGGAAGGGGCCTGTGCGAAGGAGGGGCTGGGAAGGGGAAGCTTCATTGGCTTCTCCGTACATCCACCTCTGACCTCCCATTCCACTTAATATCCTTCCTCTATCAAGATCATTCCTACTTGTTTTGTTCTCACATGATATGTGAACTGTCAGGTCAAAATTCTTTGTGTAATAACCCTTTTGGATAGACATTCTATATCACTTTTTATATTCTCCCCAAGTATGTCTAGTCTCTCAAACTTTTCTTTGCTGCTACTGTTTTTCAAATATTTTATCATGTCTATATCTGTGCGATCTATCACAGATTGTGAACTACTTGAAGACAAATATTTCTCTCATGAAACTCAGTGGAATACCACTGGTAATCACATGACTGATGAATGTGTGTGGGTGAGGTAATGCATCTGTGTCTGGAAGTGGGTGGGGTGGGCAGCTCTCCTCTGAAAGGTCCCCAAGTTGTTTACATCTGTCTTTGGTTATGGGGTCCAGAAGTGGACACAGACCTCTGCCCGGGATGTTTAAATTCTGTTTTAGCTTACTTTGGGGTGTGTGTGTTTACTACGAAACATCTACGTCTGCACCAGTTAGGGACTGTGTTCAGCTGTGAGTGGCAGAGACCTGAAAAAAAGAGTAGTTTAATGAAGATCTGTTTCTTGCTTGTGTAATAAGAAACTCAAGGGTGAGTGGCACAGGGCTGGTGTGAGAACTCCCTATTGCCACCAAGACCCCAGGCTCCTTCCAGCTCTCTGTTCCGACAATGCTGCCCCTTTCCTCCTTCTTACGGGATGGCTGCTAGGGTACTGGATCGTTGCGGGACATCATATCTGCACTCCCAGCCAAAAGGAGGAGAAAGGAACTGGGAAGGCAAAAACAAAAACAAAAAACAAAAAACAATAACACAAAAAACATGCTTCTTAGAGGCCTGTCCCTTTTTAAAGGAATTTCTGCTAACCAACTTCTGCCTGTATCTTATTGGCCACGCCTAGCTGCAAGGAGTGAGATGGAGGGAAATTTAGAAACATGGTCTTTCACTAGATTTATCTACGCAAACGAAAATTGGGACTCTGATACCACAGAGAAGGGTGGCTATCGGGAAAGCAGCCATCACCTCTGCCATAATGCCACCAGCTGCCCTGGTCCTAAGCAAACTGTGAAGAGAATCTCGGGCTGCCCCTGGCCTTACCCCTCTATCCCCACTTCTGCTTCACAGACAAACCCAGAAACTCATTCACTCTGAAGGATAATGATGAGAAATTTTCTATGCTTCCTTTCCCAGGAATTTAACCAGGAGCAAAGCCTTGAACTAAAAAAATAAAGTCATCTTCATATATACTCAGTTATCAATAAGTAAGACATAGATGATAAGGTCTGGAAAATAATTGGGTTTGAATTATCTTGTCTCTAAAAATCAGACGAACAAGACAATGTACCTGGTTGCTTGCTTGCTTGCTTGCTTTCCTTCCTTCCTTCCTTTTTTCCTTTCCTTTTCTTTTTTCTTTCTTTCTTTCCCTTTCTTCCTTTCTTTTCTCTTTCTTTCTTTTCTTTCTTTCTTTTCTTTCTTTCTTTCTTTCTTTCTTTCTTTCTTTCTTTCTTTCTTTCTTTCTTTCTTTCTTTCTTTCTTCCTTTCTTTCTTTCTTTCTTTCTTTCTAACGTTCCTGTTTTAATTTCAGTGCATCTCTGAGCACTAGCGGAAAATGTATCACTCACCATGAATCCTAATGTTTTCTTATTTTTTTTTGCTCATAGCTCATCATTCCCCTGATTCTAACTATGTAGTATTTTTTTTTTTCTCCCTGAAATGGGTGAATGTCTTTTTAACACTAATACTAATTGGGTTTTGGTGCTGTGGTTCTTACTGGGTGTTTATCATTCACTCAGCAGTTGAGGAGGTGTGGTGTCGAAGTGCTTTTCATTCTGTGTTGTGATTACTTGATGACAGGCTTGATTCAGCACACACTTCAGCAGCGAGGGAGAGATGGTAGAAGACTTTTTATTCCACCCAGTCTGTCAAGTGGGTGTTAAGCAGAAAATGAGGTTTAGTTTCCTATGCAACAAAACATACGCTTTAAAAAGAGATATAATTGCCTCTGAATTACTGTTGCTTTATTTTGAGTACTATGGGGTCTCCAGGCAAATATTTCTGCAAACGGCTGTGAGAGAGGATGGTAATAACTGGCATTTGTAGAGTACATTCCGGTTTATAAAGCACTTTCAGGTTTATTGTGAGTGCCCAACTTCGCTCTGCTCTCAGCTACTAGCAAATGTGATCTCAGTGTCACGGCTTTGAGGTGGCCTCTGGAATGTGGCTTTTGATCTCCTTTGCCTCTAAATGAATACCAGTAGTTTTAATAATAACCTAAATCACAGGTTTCCAGAAGCAAGAGCAAACTGACCATTTCCTGATCTTTTTCTTCCCCAAAAGAATGCTATTCCCTTTGAAGCAAATGGCTGTCTTTCAAGCAAGTCAGGGAGGGCATGAGGATTACGGAAAGGAGAGGGATGTTGCAGGGTGAGGAGAATTCCTTTCCACCTCATTTCATCCTTTCTGCCATCCTCACTCCATGGTAATCTGACTCAAGACCACTGCAGGCCAACAAATGCACTTGTGTTTCTTAGGGCCGTCAATAAAGCAGTCGCTGAACTCGGGGTCGGCAGAAAACATAAGAGATGTGAAGACCCATCAGCCAGATCTGTAGTAGTCACCTTTCCATTTTACTTTCTAGAAGGAGCTATGGGACCAGGAGTTGGAGTTCAAGGGAAAACAGGCTGACAGGGTCACGGATTACAGAACCTTGTTCCAGCCCACATCACATCCCATCCCAGCCGCTGAATATTTAACCTCTCTGACTATAAAAATGCTCAAGTATCTTAAAAAGAAAAACACCCAAAGAAAGATCCCTTAGATATTAATCACTCGCGCTCATTCGCCTTTTCACACCTTCTCATCCAGAAGTCCCCTTACTGTGTCCCATGAGCACCACTCCTTCCTCACTTCTCGCCCGGTCCTCCCCCTACTGACACCAGGCTCATTCCCACGGCCCCGCCCATCCTCAGCTGCAGCTACTTCCTGTTGACGGCCCAATGCACATTTTCAGTGTTTTATTGTAAGACTGCAGCATTTAACATGTTGAGGTTATGTCCTCTTTTGGCTGCAGTGACACTGGCTCTCTAACCTCCCAATGGTTTGTTCCAACGTCTTCCCAAGCTCCCTTCCCAGGTTCCCGTCCTTGGTTCCTGCATGTCTTTCTCTCCACACCTCCCTGGGTTAGCTCATCCACTCCCTTGCTTTCAGTTCCCACCTACGCACCTACACGCTGAGGCTTCTTCAATCTGCCCCTAGTGCCCATTTTTCTCCCCCAGCCTCAGACTCAGATATCATTTTTCTAAAAGAACACCTCCACCGAGTTGCTCTAAAACTGTTCATCTTATCTCCCTTTAAACCCTCTTTCTTCTCTACCCCATTTTTCATAGGAGGGTCCTGCCATCTACTCACTCACCCAAATTAGAAAGCCCAGAGTCTCCTCTCTACTCTTTATTAACCTGACATCTCATCTTCTACATATTTCTTGACCCATCTCTTCTTTCTGTTCCTGCTATTATGACTTTAGTTCATAACTCTGTCACCTCCTGACTGAACAACTGCCACATCTCCTAACTGATATCCATACTTGCATATTTTTCTGCCAGAGTGGTTTGTCTGAGATGCGAATCCAAGCAACAGCGTACAATCCAAGGTCCTATTGTGGCATAGACAGGGTTTTAATCTTGACTTCCTTCTCCAATCTCACTGTTCCGTTCTACCTGTTACATCTTTCACCCTTCAGCAAAATAGACCTGCTAGGAGCCCAGGACGCACTGCTGTGGTCTCGCCTATACGCTAGACCCTCTCCTTGGAATGCCTGCCTGCCTCTTTCTCCTTCCCCCTCTCCTTTGTCGGGTTAAATAGTACTTGGCCTTTAAAGCGGATTACAGGTAACCTCCTGCAGAAAGCCACTCTGGTGCGGGTTAGTTGCCTTTCCTTGGTGCCCTCATAATACTCCTTGAGTAATTCTACTCCAGAACGTGATCCCCTTTTTAAATTCTTTATCCACATAGGTGAATTTACTGTGGAGTTCATGAAGCTTCAGGACCCTCACTCACACAAACCCCTTTCAGGTCCCTTTCCTAAATGTGTATTCAGAATTTGGCAGTCTTTGCCTTGACAAGGGCCCCCAAATTTGTACAAGTTTCAGGTCCCACAAAATCTGGATCTGCCCCTTTGGGGAGGTCTATTTATCCTCTAGTTTGTGTGGGCAGAGCCTGTGTTATTTATCTTTGTATTAACAACACACAGTAGGCACTTAATAGCTGGCTGTTGAAAGAAAAAATAACCAGAAATCTAAGGCAAGACTGGGAAGGGAGGAAGCAACCAGCAGCGGGAGCAGGCTGGGGCAAAACATGGAAGCTGAAATCTGGAACAAGAAGCTCCCTGGTTCCCTGAGAACAGCCAAGGGAGGGACAGTAGCCACGGCACCACAGTCGGAGCCAGGCGATGAATCAGACCTCACACAGAGAGCAAGGGTCAGGAGCCAGGAAGACAAACACAGGCCTGGAATGTGCAGACACTGGTAGGCAGAGCACGGCAGAAGGTCCCAGTCCAGGCCAATGGCCAGGAAACAGAGGCGTGAAGCACGCTAGCAGGAAGACAGAAACCAAACAGCGACCACGGCAAGCACCTCCTGCAAGGTTCTTCTGTGGTTCTGCAGCTACCGAAGCCATCCCAGAAGGGTGGCCCAGGGCAGGGGCCAGGAATTCAGACCACCCCACTGAGTGGTGTGGCATGAAGGGGACAGAGGGAGCCAGTGGCTGGGACAGGCAGATCCTGACTGCCAGTGTTTTTCCCACTTGGATTTGTGTCCAGGGGATATTTGTGTCCAAACCTGAGCATCTACTGAGAACACAGTGATAAAATGCTGCTGAATTTCCAAAGCCTTCTTTAAATAAAAAAGAAATCAAAATCTATCCCACTTTGGGGTATTCCTTTAAAGATTAGCTTTCAATGATTTGACGATGAATGGTGATATTGTAGTATAAAATCAGGACAGCAGTTATGTAAAGGAGGAAAAAATTGCTTTATTAAAATGCATGGAGGGAGAAGCGATGGATAATAGCTTAGATCATGCTACAGAGCAGATTACTGATTACTGGGCACACAAGGGAAACAGATTAATGAAAAATAAATATGGGGGCTTCAGAAAAACAGTATGAAGCTGAACATTGGGTTGCTGCTTATCACAGAACATAAGCCCAAATGCATGTGGAAAACCATTTCTTTTCATTTAGAATGTTAAAAGTTAATGTTATTTGCTTCTTTCTCTGTTTTTCCATTTCATTTATCTTTTGATAATTAAAGGTAATTTTTAAATTTAGGAAACATCAACATGGACAGTGGCCGCATCACAGCCAATGGTGGACATCAAATGCAGGTGACTTACCCTGGAAAGCCATCAAGAGCATGGCACCAGCTGCTTAATAGTAAGGATAGTTTTGTAGATTTATAAATAAAAGAACTGATCCTTCTTGTGATGACTTTACAACATGTTTTGCCTGAAAAACTTCATAGCTGCCATTTTGAAGGGAAGTCACTTAAAGTATTAGAAGAAAAATGGAATTTGGGGTCAGATGAGCCAGGTTCAAAAGACAACTCTAATATTTATACTGTGTCCAAGGATAAATCACCAAGTCTGCTTGAGCATCAATTTTTCACAGGAAAAAAATGATGCCTGCCTCAATTAACTAGAGTTTTCAGTGCATTTAAAATGATATATTATTTTTAAAACAGTTGGTAAAACTATACCAACATAAATTGTCAATTGCATATCCACTAGGTTTCAGATGGATTTGGGTTTCACATGATCATACTAACCAATGAATAAGAAAATCATGCAGTAACCACCTGGAAATCACACCTACCGTTTATAATGCCGACACTGGCAGAGAAAGATGGGTAGTGACGGGCAGTCAGAGGAAGAGAAATACCACATGATTTTACTTATATGTGTAATCTAATGAATAAAATAAACTAATAAATAAAATAGAAATAGAACAGACTGACAGCTATCAGAGGGGAGGGAGTCAGGAGGCTGGGTTAGAAGGTGAAGGGATTAAGCAAAAAAAACCCCAAAAAACAAAAAACTCACAGACAGACGATAGTATGGAAATTCCCAGAGGTAGAGGTGGGCGAGAGGAGGTAGGGAAGGGTGTAGGGGGATAAATGGTGGTGGAGGGAGACTTGACTTGGGGTGGTGAACACATAATACAATACACAGATGATATATTACAGAACTGTACACCTGAAACCTACATGATTTTATTAACCAATGTCACCTGAACAAAGTCAATAAAAATTAAAATAAAAAATTAAAAAGTTAGCCATAGAATCTAAATAAATCCTAAAAAAATGCTATTAGTTTCTGATATTTATTTAATCATTTTAAAATCAGACTTACAATTTCTACAATGCCTAAGGTTAAACAAGTCACCTCCTTTGAATTTAATAAGCTACTTTAAAAGTATTTATGACAATTATGTATACCTCTTATCCTTTATATGCTTAATTGGAATCATTAAAGTTTTAAGGCAAGTAAAAATAGCTGAACTATATGCAAGAACTCTGAGAAAATGTGGAAAAATGCTATCAACTTTAAGATCAAAATAAAACTGTGACAACTAATAATGACATTGGCAAAAAACAATGAGAGCAAAAATAAAACTCTCTGACAATGTTCTGTAGGGGAACAAGCCCTGCAGCACTCGTGGGCCTTTTTCCCTGAGAGGAAACTCAGAAGGAGGCTAACGGGGAAAATCTCCGGCTGCTGCCACTGCATTTAGTCTTGGGGCCACAACGGGTGCTCACCATGTCCGCCTTCCACTCCTCATACTCACCTTCCCTCACCCTCAGCTGTCACCTTTGAAGTTCTTGGTGGCTTACTTGGTGGTAGTTCCCTCACTTTTTTTCCTGAGGGATCTAGTAGTTATACTTGTTT
This sequence comes from Micronycteris hirsuta, assembly GCA_004026765.1. Lineage (NCBI taxonomy): Eukaryota > Metazoa > Chordata > Mammalia > Chiroptera > Phyllostomidae > Micronycteris > Micronycteris hirsuta. Next base: position 93,787 of record PVJI01003379.1, read on the forward strand.
AAGCCAGAATTGCTGCACACTCTTGGGCAAGGAAGTACTAAGAAGTGCCAAAATAAACTGTCTGAGTTCCATGTGTATTCCTCCCTCCCTCCACTGTGTGAAAGCAGCCCTACTTCTACCTGCTGGTTAAGGACAGTCGCCCTGCCAGGACTGTGGCTGCTTTCTTGTCTCCTGGTTTTTAAACACCGGAAATTCAAAGTGCCAAGAGTAACTAGAGCTTGTAGCTCAACGGGATCCTTACTGTGTCCCTTGGCAACAGTGTGCCCTTTTGGGGGTTTAGGACCTTTAACCCTGTGAAGCCCAGAGTTGCAGGGATGACAGAAAACACTTCCCCGGGTGAGTCATTGAGAGTGATGGTAGATGAAGCCACTCATGATTCTACCCCTCGGCCCCAGGATTTATGGATTCTCCCTCTTAAGGACATAGAGCCGTGTAAAGGTCTCTGACTCGGTGCACATAATGCATCCAGAATGGCAGCATTTTTTCCTTGCAGAATATCTCCTCCCAGCTGGCATTTCAAGTGGGCCATCGGTTTTCAAATTCTAGGAGGCTAATTCCTTCTTAATTATGAAGTATGTGTGTGGCATGACCAGTGGATCCCATGGGCACGGCCCACAGCACATTCCCATAATTCCTCCACTGTGGAAGTATTTCCTGGTCACCTGCTACATTGTGTGGATTCCATGCCTGTGGACCGCGCATTCCGGCAGCCCCTGAATAGTGGTGCTGGGTGAGGCCTTGAGGGAAGGAAAGGCAAACCCACACCAGGAACAAGTATAAGAAGTATCTCTTCCTGAGCAAACAAACCACTGAGCTCCAGCACAGAAAGGGCCAATCATAGTGGACTTACCTCCAACTGGCTGGTCTCCTTAAGGAATGTGGTGCCATATCAGGTGTTCAGTATTGATCTCTGTTCCTGACAGTTTGGACAATCGAAGGAACAGAAGCTAGACAGGTCTTGGTAACTGGGAGCACATGCTCTGGGGCCTGTGTGCAGCTTTCATCTCCGACACCATAGTCATTCCGGAAACTCATGTGCCCATTGAGCCACCTCCATGATGGCCGATAAAGACAACCGATGACATCAATTAGTTGAGTCATTTTGTCTGGTTGGTTATTCAGGCCTATTCTGTGGTGGATGCTTTCTGGTATATGTGAATGTATAATATAATAATCTTCACATTCGCACAGATGATGTGTTGTGGAATTGTGCACCTGAAACCTGTATAATGTTGTTAGCCAATGTCACCCCAAAGATTCGATTAAAAGGAAAGAAGTCTTCACACTTGGGGCCTATATCTCTCCACATGCCTCTATCCCAGGCCTTCTTATTTCCAGTCTCCCAGTTCTTTGCCTTCCAAGCCCCTGACCAGCTGCCCAGACCATTGGCCACTTCTTCCACACATTGTGAGTGACTGGATGCACCGCTTACAGCTTCACTCACCAGGAAGATTTTCACTCATTGCTCTCTTTCAAAGCCACCCTTTAGTGTGGCTGTAATGCAGCCATTGTCCACTTTTTGTTTACACTGATATACTGAGCTGACCCCTTTGTAAATCAAGTTCAAGTTTTTTCCTCCTCTTTGACATGGTCGTATGGGACCCTCCCATAGGAGCATAAATGTGAGCTGGGAGAGGGATGCTGGTGCAATCTTGACAGGTGACAGCAGATCTGGGCCAACTGCTCATGCAGCTCATGCAAACCCTCTGGCTTTCCTCGGGCTCCACTCTAGATGTACTTCTTCCATCTTGAGACGCACGGCTGCCACGCCCCTATGCCCCTGAGATACATGGGCACTTGGTATCATATAGTTGTGTCCCATTTCTATCAAGTCCCCATAATATGCCAGGACCTGTTCCTCAAATAGCTTGAGTGTAATTCCCTGCGGGGATAGTATGGTTTTGCTCCAGAATTGCAGGGGCCTACACTGTGATCCTTTGGGCCTTGCCATAAACTCCACACTGAATCTTTTCTCACCACAAAGACCTCCACCTCCAATAGTCAATCATATGACCCAAACCACAGAACTGCTTACATCACAACCTGCACACAGCCCTTCCTGCTCCAGGCCCCACTCCAAGCTGGCCGCTACTCTGTCACCCAGTGTACGACAGGCCAGAGCAGGATTCCCATGGAATGTGCCTACTCTAGAACAGTTCTGCCAGGTGGTATACTTATTTCTTTGTTGTAGGGAATGCAAAACGCAGTCATTTATCTTTTACTTTGGAGGGGCTCTCCTGGTATGCCCCTGACCATTGGACCTTTAAAAAAGTTTCTTGAGCCCGGCTGGTACAGCTCAGTGGATTGAGTGCGGGCTGGGAACCAGAGGGTCCCGGTTCGATTCCCAGTTGGGGCACATGCCTGGGTTGCAGGCCAGGTCCCCGTGAGGGCCATGTGAGAGGCAACCATACATTGTTCTTTCTCCCTCCCTTCTCCTCTCTCTGAAAATAAATAAATAAAATCTTTAAAAAAACAAAAACAAAAAAAAGTTTCTTGATACTATAAAGGTCCCTGAAACTTCCTGGGGGTAATTTCTCAACCTTTGGAGAACTTGTTCTACCAAGGCCTCAAGCATATTAGCAACCTCTTACTTGTCCTGCCAAATCAATGCAATGTTATCAATATGATAAACTGATGTCGTAACCTGCAGGATACCCAGATAGTACACATCCTCAGATTATATTGTGAAAGAGGGCAAGAGATTTAACATGGTCTTGGAACAAAATGGTAAATGGGTATTATATCCATTTCACATGAATATGAATAATCTCAGATCTTCTTTTCTGGCTGGAACAGAAAAGAATGTTTTTGTCAAATCAATGGTCGTGTGTTATACACCTGTTAGTTTCCTCCAGCCATGAAAACCAGCACAGCAGTAGGCATACCACTGATTGAGTCATGCTAGCCTACGCCCTTCCCCAGGAGCCGTCCAGTTCAGGCAGGACCCAGACTTGTGAATTAAGTGGAGATACGATGGAGGGTACTCTTGCGGCCTTTCTGTGTTTAATGAAAGCACTAATCCTCACCCTTTCCCAAAGATGAGATACAGTTTTGATTTACATTCTTGGCCATGGAGGGGTGGGGGTCTCAGAGGCTTCCACTCAACCTCCCCTCCATGACAAGTTTTTATTCAACAGCCATTCACTCAATGTGGGGGTTACTTCCACTGCAAAATATGTCCGTTCCAATAATATACCATCTTCCATGTCCCAGAGACTGCGACTTGTATCTGGAACTTGAGGAACTCCCAGTCTAAGTGGGAAGACAAATGGGTAAACCCATAATGAAGAGTTGTTACACTTAGCTCTCAGGGAACAAAGCACTCTGGGGATATACGTTGGACACATAAGTGAATACTTTTCTACGTGGTCTTTCTTTTGAATGGCATATTGTTGTAACTTTAAAAAGAAATCCTCACTTATTTTCCAATACTTATAGTAACAGAGTTTCTAGCACATGTTGACCGTAATATAGCAGGCATCATTATATGCTTCTGTTCATTGTCCATTCCACCAATATTGTCAGGTGTAATCTTTGAGAGCTAAAAAACCAAGAGATAGTATATTTACTTCTTGGATAAAAGACAAAAGAGCATTCAGGATAACTAAAATCTAAGCAAAGAGTCCTGGAGGTCAAAACAGAATGCCCAGGGAGAGTGGGCCCTGTCCTCTTCCAAATATTCATTCATTCCCTCATTTAAATAAATATCAGTTGAGTGCCTCGTATGATCAGGCACTCTGCTAGGCACCAAGGACACAGACTGAGTGAACAAAGCAGACAAATATCCATGTCTGCATAGGGATTGTATTTTGGTAGTGGGGATAGGCAATAAACAAGTAAACAAATTAAATGCATGCAGTTGCAAACAGCAATAAATGTTACAGAGAAAAATAAGGCAGAGACAGGAGACATGGAGTCCGGGGGCAGGAAGAGGAATTTTAATTAGGTTGGTCAGGGCCTGAGAAGTTGACAATGGGACAATGACGTCACCAAAAGAATCGTCTGTGCAAATATCTCAGGCAAGACTGTTCCGGGCAAAAGGAAAAAAGCACTTGAAAAGGCCCTAGGAAGGTTAGCATGCCTGGAATAAATGAGGAGCAGAAAGACAGAGAAAGGCAGTGAGAGTGGAAACTAAAGGAGTAATGGGGATCCAGGCTGTGTCAGGCCCCGGAGGCCCTTCTAAGAACTTTGGTTTTGACACTGAGCGAGACGGAGACCTCTGGAGGATTTCGAGTTGAGTAGTGACATGATCTGATCTACTTTTTAAGGGGTTATTGTAGTTGCCGTGTAAAACCAGGCTGTGGAGAAGCAAGGGCAGACGTAGGGTGATGATGGAGGAGGAGTGGAACATGCTCAGTTCTGCATATATTTTGAAGGTGAAGCTGACAGCGTTTGCTCAGGGACTGAATAGGAATGGGAACGGAAAATAGGACTCAAATATGACATTTATGGTTTTGACCTGGCCAATGAGAAGGCTGCAGTGGCCATTCACTGACCTGCAAGTCTTAGGGAGGAGCAGGTTTAGGAAGGAGGAGCAGGAGTTTTGCTCGAGACATATTATTTGGTCTGTCTGTTAGGATCCAGGTGGGGCGAAGTGTTGCCAGTTGCTTTTACTAGTCAGGAGTTCAGGAAGAGAATGGAGCTCAAGATAGATATTTTGGCGTCATCAGCCAACAGATGGTTTTGAGTCAAGGAAATGGATGTGAGCATAGCTAGAGAAGGGTCTAAGGCCTGAGCTGTGGGACCCACTAACGCATCAAGGATTAGGGAGAAGAGGATGATCCAGCAAAGGAGGCTGCGGAAGGTCAGCCGGTGAGGTAAGAAGAAAACAAGTGTTCTAAAAGATGAATGAGGAAAACAGTTCAAGGAGGAGGCATTGCCAATTGTGTTGAATGCTGCTGAGGAGTCAGGTAAGATGTGGAGCACAATTGGCCAAATGGATCTAACAATGGAAGGTCATGGTCACCTTGACCCGAGCAGTAGATTGCAAAGCAACTGAAAAGGGGGATGAGAAGGAGATATTTACCTTTATTTCCCCCTTGATACTTTGATTTTCTTTTTAACCAGAGCCCATGCATTTCATAAGTGGAGAGGACAAGATACAAGCAGAGACCCTGAAAGGAAAGTTGGCCCTATTAGGGCAAACAAACCCAGTCTTAATTTACAAAGTATCTCTGTGCGATAATAAAATCAGTTACAACAGATACATTTCCTTAAAGAGATTGGACCTCAATAGGCCACAAAATTACAGTCTTCATATTTCCTCTACCAAAAGTCAAAGGTTTTTTTTTTTTGAGTTGTGAACTTAGTCATGACATTTTAGTTTTATTTTTACAAAGGTATTCAAAATAGCAAAGTCACTCAAAATCTTAGGTGTTCTGGAACATCTGAGGGATACACTGACTCTAAACAGCACTCATCCTCTTGCCTTTAGGCAGAATTACATCTGAACTTTGCTGAATATTTAACAGCTAATATTGGTTCTTAACCCAATAGCATTTAACCTAACGGCTACTGTGTGTCGAGCATTGATCAATACATCACTTTACGATTGGGACCTCCTTCAGTCACTGGTCACAGAGCACCTCCCGACAGCTGTGACCTGGGTCTCCAGGAGAGATCTCAGCGCAGGACATTTTAATAACTCTGGGCTCGCCTGAGGAAACTGAAAATAAACCATTCAGTGTTCACTTTATTATATTCTATGAGATGTGTCCAGATGAAACCCTGCGTCCATCCTCAGGTCTTACCCCATTCTTTGCCCTAGCCTTTGCATCAAAATGCACTGCTTGGGTTTGCTCATATTCTCTCTCGCTGTGCTCCCGGGTATGACAGGAAGTGACAATAGCAGCTCACCACCTTTATGACATGATGGTCTTTGAAACACCGCCCATCTGTCCTCGGGGTGAAACCATTACCCTTCCTGTGATTTGTCTCCATTAGTCCTTTTCTCCAATCCAAGAGCCATTTTCACCTCTGTTGTCAAATCCAATGGGTTTCAGAATTCTAGAAAAAGCCTGGCCTAATTTCTGAATAAATTGATTTTTCTATAGTTACAAGGTCAGTATCTGCTATAAAATTCCAAGATGTTCTTTTTTAAAAAAATTATTATTATTCCTCTTAAAAACAGCACTACCCTAGGGGAATACTGTCTTTTGAGAAGTCCTCATAGCCAGAATTATCATGTTCATTTTTCTCTTCAGTAAACTCCTTTCCAGAATTTCCTTTCCTCCTCCCTGTACACCACATACCACCAATAAAGGACCCATATTTTCAAGAAGAAAACCAAAAGAGCATATTGTGTATTCTCAAAGGGAAATATTCCAGCACATAAGCTTACAATATTCAAATAAGAAGTTGCTTCCTACACAAGAAAGTAAGCAACAAACAAATGTATTGAAAAGCTTGCTTCCTTTACAGATATTCATCTATTCAACAGTTATTTAAGGAGCAGCTATTATATGCAAGACACGTGGGCCCTGTTGAATATGGAGATGGCTCTGGCACAAATCCCACCCTGGAGACACTTGCAGTCCAGAGCGGAGAAAGTGGGGCAGAGCCAGTTCACATGTGGTAGAGGACAGACTGGGGAGAGATTCTTCCCAAACAGGAAACTACAGGAGGACAGTGTAGAGATGGAATTTGAATGCCTCTTGAAGATTAGCTAGGTAGTGTTTGGAGTCAGGGGTTAGAGAGCTAAACTGAGGGGAGGAAACTTGTGGAGAAGGGACCTGTATGTGCATAGAACAGCATCTGGGAGGGCATGAGTCAGTGCAGGGATGAGGCATCGAATGCTCAGCAGTGTGCCTGAAGGGGAGTGGGAGAAGCTAAAGTTGGAAAGACAGGTTAGACCCAGGGCTTGCCATGCTAAGGAAGAATATGGGCACTGTTCCCTAGGCTGTGAGAATCCTCCAAGGGATTTCGATGCAGAGAAAAGAAAAGATGAAAGTATTAATGTATTGGATAGATTGGAATGAGGCCATATGCAAAAAGGGAGGCCAATTCAAGGGTTTCCGTATGCATAGGCTGGGCCTTGACGAAGTCATAGGATAACAGGGCTGTAGAATTGGAGAGCAGAAAGACGTTTCATAGAGAGAATTGACAGAATCTGGATCTGATGGAATGTGGAAGGTGTGGGGGAGGGAGGCATCAGAGTTAACCCTGAGAGTTTGAGGCCAGATTAAGTGAGGATCACTGGAGGGAGGATTTAGGAGGAAAAATGTGCCGTGCCAGGGAAAGACTGTAGAGGATGCCTGGTGACTATTACAAAAATAAAATAGTCTTTTAAGAAAAAATTCATAGCTGGAGTTACAAGCAAATGTGAAAATCGTCTGCACAGATTGACAACCAAAGCCACAACTTTGGGTGAGATTTTTTCAATGGAGGAACAGCCACAGTTACTGTCTTCGCATCACAAAGTCAAATGATATTTTGCTAATTACCCACTGAGTGTGATGAATGTAGACAGCCAATATCAGATCATTACAGGCTAGACATTTTGCAGACTGAACAGCCCAGGTTTGTAGTCCACATCAATCAAATGAACAAACCCTTGTCAAATCCGCCCTTGGCTTCGGGCTGTATCGATACAGCCGGTGGGCACATGCCCAAAGCAAAACTGAAAACCCAGCTCAACAGCCTGAAGTGCCAGCGTCGTATCCCAACATCTGCGGTCATCTCAACTATCACTGGGCCGTGATACTTTACACCAGGGTCTCCCTGTGCCTTTTACAGAGAACTTCATGAAGGACGTATCTTTTAAATGAGAGTTCAACACAATAGATAGGTTTATCTCCGTTTCATCGATGCAGAAACATGAGGTTCAGAGCAGTTATAAATTACCTAGGGTCATGTGGCTACTAAGTGGAGGTAACGCTAAACCAGTCTTCAGACTCCAAGTAAGTGGCAGGAAAGTTTTTGTTTTGTTTGTTGTACTAAACTATACTGCCTGACCTCAAAAAAAAAAAAAAGGAAGGAAGGAATATCACGCTCATTACTAATTAGCACAGCTGAATGGTGCAGGAGGTTATCTATGTTCACTGTTCACTTCTTTTCCCTTATGGCCACTTTCTTTGCCTTCTTTGTGTTGCCTGACGGTTTAAAAAATGAATATTATGTGAATATTGTGCTCATTACTAATTAGCACAGCTGAATGGAGCAGGAGGTTTACTGGGCCCGTTGTCTACTTCTTTTCCCTGTGGCCACTTCTGCTTTCTCTGTGTTACCTCACTGGAAATAACTGGGTGAGTGGGTGAGTGCATGGTCTGTGCCCACGTGTGCATGCCAACATGCACACTCACACCTTCCTCATTCATCTCAACCTGGTAGGCCAGTTTAGAAAGAAAGCTGCATCTCAATGACACATTGTCAAAACCACGGGCCCTGTCTCTAAGGGGACTTTTCATGGTTCTTCAGTTGCAGGCAACCAATAACCAGCAGTCCCATCTCCATGGGTCACATGGCATAAGATAAACCTGTAATTTGATGTAACTCTCACATCCTTCGGAATGTAACTTCTAAGCCAAGCATCACATTGAATTCTAAACTTCAAAATGAAGGTTATATATAATGTTCAAAATGAACGTTATATAAGAAAAGATCAGTCCAAATGAGAATCACGTATATTTTGCAGGTAAGATGATGAGAAAGGCAAAAAAGTGGTGAAAATCGCTTTCTAACTTGCTCTAATCTTACATAGATTTATAATATTTCTCCAAATATCTCACTAAATCTGTTAGACCCTAACATGTGAGATTTATGATACTAAGAAACAAATTTAAAAAACCAATTGGAGCCCTGGCTGGTGTAGCTCGGTGGATTGAGCGCACGCTGGGAACCAGAGGGTCCCGGTTCGATTCCCAGTCAGGGCACATGCCTGGGTTGCAGGCCAGGTCCCCAATGAGGGCCATGTGAGAGGCAACCATACATTGATTGCTGTTTCTCTCCTTCTCTTTCTCCCTCCCTTCCCCTCTCTCTGAAAATAAATAAAATCTTAAAAAAAAAAAAACCAATTGGAGAAAAATGTCCTAATTTACCTCCACTTCAGCTTCTGTCTGTCCTTCCTCTGAGAGTGAAAAAAAAAAAGTTTATCAGACATTTCTTAACAGGGAGGCTTGATGAGGCGATCGCGGAGCCTCAAATGTTTCTGGAAAATAGACCAAGGGAATAGCCTTCCTTCCCTTAACCATTTGTATTCACTTATTATTACTGGGTTTGAGGAGTTTTCTGAGGAAAAAAGACTTGAACCATCACACTATTGGAACTCAAACCTAAATCGCCATGTCTAGTGGAGGGGTGTCTCCAGTGAAGTCAGACAACAAACAGGAGCAGTGGAGCTTCTGAGGAAACATTTCCACTAAAGCATAAGGTTGGTATGTCACAATCCAAGCAGTTTTGTATTTCCATGTAGAAACTTGAGAGTTAGTGATGAGAATTGGTGAAAGATGAATGGATCAAAAAACTATGGTACATTTACACAGTGGAATTCTATGCAGAGAGAAAGAAGGAGCTCCTACCCTTTGCGACAGCATGGATGGAACTGGAGAGCATTACGCTAAGTGAAGTAAGCCAGGCAGTGAGG
>PVJI01003379.1:103466-125200 GCA_004026765.1 Micronycteris hirsuta
GGGGGGGAGCAGAAAACTGTACTTGAACAACAATTAAAAAAGAAGAACAAAACAAAACAAAAAAGAATTGGTGAGAGATCTCTTAGACTTTTCATTTATATAGAAGACATAAAAATGCCTGGACTTGGAGGACTTGGGAAAGAGGTTTTCCCTGAAGAGAACTGAGCTATGCAACCTTTGTGTTCCCCCAGTTTGGAAGGGGGCGGGGGGGGGGACATTTGCCACTCTTCTCAAGCCTAGTGATCAGGATTTCTCCCGGACTGCAGAAAACACATGGGCTGGTATTAGACTCTCGCTTTAAACTTAATGAGATAATAAATAAGTCAAATAATAAATGGATGCATGAGGCAGCCTGTGCTCTCAGTTTTGGTCAATGGGAAAAACAGGTATTTCTTACAGGCAGGGCTGCATAACTAAGAATGAATGTGGGGTCAGCTTTGGTCCTATGCAGTGGGACTTCCTGGAGGGGCAAACAGGCCCTAGTGGAGAGAAGCTACAGATACTGCCAAATACCTGGGGGCTGCAAAAGGAGCAAGCAATCTCCACAATGGAGAATACTTCACCTGGGTCAAGGAACTTCAGATAAAAGGCCCTCAGTGACCGGATTCTCCAAAGAACTGAAGCTTAGCCTAAACCAAAGCTGGGATCACAAACCACAAATCCATAAGACACTTTCAGACATGTGAGAACTTTTCTGCTCCCTATTGAACTCTCCTTTCCCCTATTCCATTTCAACCTGGGAAGGGCAGAAAGAGATTCAAGTGATGGAGGAGGTGGTGTAGGAAGAGAAGACTCCAGCCCCCCACCTCTGTGGTCTCTATCCCTTCCTTAAGTGTGACGTAACTGGGGGAGGGAGAAGACTTCAGTTCAAATCAAGCATGGAGCATTGGTGTTTTATGGGCTGGACTTTCTGAATAAAAATTGAGTTCGGTAACCTAAAAAAATATTTTTTAAGATTTTATTTATTTATTTTTAGAAAGAGGGTAAGAGAGGGAGAGAAACATCCAGGGGAGAGAACCATCAACCAGTTGCCTCTCAGCCACGTTCCCACCAGAGGCTGGACCTGAAACCCAGGCATGTACCCTCACTAGGAATCAAATCAGGGACCTTTCTCTTTACAGGACGACGCCCACCCAATTGAGCCACACTGGTCAGGGTAGTAACCTAAAAATTTTTATCCAGCAGGTGGGGAGACAAAATAAAGTTGCTTTATGATTACATCCCATGAGTCTTGCTTTTTCTCTGTATCAATTATGCACACTTTCCTCCTATTTAGCCATTTTTACCCACTCACACATTTGGGATCTGAGGAAGCTCCTTATGGGGCAAAAACTTACACTTCCACAAATCCCCAAAGGCTCTCCCTCTGATTTCTCCTTTCCGTAATAAGGCTCTCAGTCTCTCTCCCCAGGCCATCACAGGGCTGTTCTATTCGCTTCGTAGTTTACTTACTCAAATTTAGAACACAGCCTCTTTGCCCTGATTTCCTGGAAACACCACTCACACAAGGCCTCACTTCAGGAGATTACTTTTCAGCACAGAGCAAGCAGCTTAAAATAGAACACAAGACATCCCTGTCTTTGAACACGCTCTGGCCACTGGTGATGTCTGGTCTGTGGTGTTCCTAGAGACTGATGACCTTCCACTCTGTGGCTTCCACGCTGATGACCTTTCAGTCCTGCTCCCTTCTTCTCCTTTCTCTGCTCCCCTCCCCAGAAAACCCTCATTTATTTTTTATGTTGATTGGCTTAACTATCTCTTTGTTTCAATGCCACCTTCTAAATCATGCCCCGGGGGCCTCATCTTTACTAAATAAAAGGCTATTTATTTACTCCAGAGAGAAATTATGCTACTTCTTGCAGGCTAAAGCTGCCACAGTCACTTGTGGTTTTAAATAGTACAATAATTACTTTATCTCTGCTATAAGACCAGGCAACAGGGCTTGAATTTGGAGGGGCAGGGTGATTATGGTAATAGGTGGTAGAGGTTCCCAGAGCTCATTGCCAGCCAAGGACACTGACAGTGTGCATTTGTCCTGAAGAGCAAAGGGTTCTGTGTTAACTGAAAATATATCCCAGGCTGGTGTGGCTCAGTGGATTGATCGCCAGCCTGTGAACCAAAAGTTCACAGGTTGGATTCCCAGTCAGGGCACATGCCTGGATTGCAGGCCAGGTCCTCGGATCCAGACATGCAATAGTCAACCAACTGATATATCTCTCACACATCAATGTTTCTTTCCCTCTCTTTGTCCCTCCCTTCCCCTTTCTCTCAAAATAAATAAGTAAAATCTTTTTTAAAAAGTTTTAAAAATAAAAAATACATTAAAAATTTAAAAAAGAAAATATATTAAAATTCCATAATTCTTCTGGCTCTGGTGAACTCGTTATGGGTCCTTTTCACTTTTCCTCGTTCCTCACCTCTCTCTTTTACTCCACCTCCACCCCTGCCCCTCCCGCTCCCCAACACACGCTATAAAAAAAAAGTAGCATTTGGTGACCATCAGATGTGGTGGCTGTCAGGTTCCCTGACATTGAGGCTCAGTGGAGATCTTCCTCATTCACTTTGCTGGGCGTAGTGGGTTTCCAGCACCTACACATACAATTGGGTCTGCCCACTCTAGGGCCCTGGTGCTACCATCTGCAGCTGAAAAAACTCCACCATCAACCATGGAGTTGTCACACTTATCCTGGCTGGATGCAAAAAAGTAAAACAGAAAGCACCTCCCATCTCACAAAAACAACAATGAGGATCTTAGGCCTCGGGGAGCAGTGGTTTTACTCCTTTTATAAAGCGACATTAGGAGTGGGACTCTCCATCCTCACTAGCAGCAGCAGCGGCAGCACCAATAGGAGCAGAGTGGCAGACTGGGATCAGCAACTCTGTGGACACAAAGGGACATTGAGCAGTAAGTGTGGGCTCAGCAAACAGTGGTGAGGAGTAATTGTGGACATATGTAAGCACCCCGTGGAGGGACTCTGTAAAAAACTGGGCTTCCTTGAGTCAACAAGAAGCCAGTCAAATGGGGGTTTGCTCGTTCCTATTGACTCTTGGGGTTTAATGTGATGTGATTGCATTTGTAAGCAGCAGCTGCTGAATCCTGAGACACTTGGATTACATGCTGCTGTAAATGGCTTTTGTCTCGAAGTCTATAAAATTAACAGAGATACAAAGCTACACTGTTGTAGAATTATTCTATCTTTGACCCATTCTACCAGCAGTGCCTGCCAGAATGCTACTAGAGAAATTTCCACACAAAATATCAGAATAGGTAATAATATCTGAACACCACTTCCAAGTATTACGTTAAGTGCAAAACCTGCCTTATCTCATGAAATCCCTACCATGACCCTCAGAGGTAGGTGTCATTATCTCCATGTTAGAGATGCAAAAAGGGGCTCAGAGACTTTAAATACTTGAAGGGCAGTAACTAATAAACATTTAAGCTGCTTAATCAAAGATATAAAAATAAACATTAAACTCAGCAACCAAAAAATTCTGGAACAACTTGCGATACCCTTTATCTTAGGTCAGCCTCCCTAGAAGCAAAATTGGAGCCAAGGATCTATGTGCCTGTATTGTAACAAAGGTCTCCCAGAGGATGCTGACTGAGGGTGAGGGAAATGGGGACGGGAAAGCAGGGAGTCAAGCAAAGGTGTGATCTCAGGTAAAGAAGCACAGAGCGTGCCTTCACCTGATTCCATAGACCCAGGGTATAAGCTACATCTCACAGCTGCCTAACCAGAGGCACTCCCACACCTGTCAGTCAGGGTTGTCTCTGGGAGGAAAAAGAAAGCCACAGGACTGGCCACTGAAACCAAATCACAGCAACCCCCATGGCACACACAAACAGTAAAGAGGGATCTGAGGAATCTGGCCAGAGCACCGGCATTATCCAGTATACCCACTCAACAGCGGAGCTGGCATTCATCCAGCTGCAAATCCTTGAAAGTCATCGCCAGTAAGAGCCAAATTAGAGGGAGTATTTTTATAACTGGGGCTTCAGATGGATTGTATATAACTAGGAAGATTGTTGGATTGTATATAGGTCAGCCTTTGTGTTTATTCAAACTGGTCTGTAATTTGGGAGCCTAGCATTTTCGGGTTTATAAGGGGGGGCGAGTGTGAAGTCAAAGGGGCAGCTTGATGTGACCAAGCACCTCTGGCTTTTTCCAAAGATGAGGCGTGCTTCCCCACACAGGAGCCATGCTTGTCTCTGTGACCCTGAGCAAATCATTTCACTATGTGAGCCTCAGTTCCCTTAGCGGGAAAAAGAAGAAAATTATCCACCCCAGAATTGCTGAAATAATCAAATGAAATGATGCCTATGAAGTGCTTTGTAAGTGGTCAGCAGGATGTAAACATTAGTTATTAGTAATATTAGACTGTAGTTGGATTTACTGGAGAGAACCATATTTCCATTCACACAGGCCACATGGAGGTAAACAGGACCATGATTAGATGTAAACTGCAGATACATGGAGTTCTTTCTTATTCACAAAGCAGCCTGAACTTGCCTACCTCCTAACAACTTTATCTAAGCCGTCATCCAGTTAGAGATTAGACGGATTTGGAAAGAGAGCAGCCTCGAGTTTCAGGAAATCCCAGCTCACAATGACACAGACCAGCCAGGCCCTCGGAAGGCATGGACCTCATTGGCTACTGCACCTCATACCTTCACACATGCCGTGGCCCAGGTTCCCCCTATCAACGGCACTGAACCCTCTGGCACCCCCAAGAGAATATGACATGATAAACACACTGACATGAAAGTGCAATGACAATGGAATAAACATTCCCCCCACTAGGCACACAGCCTTAACCCAAAGGAATAGCTCTCAAATGCCGGTGAGAAGCTGGTTGCAGACTGCAAGCGGAGATCGGATCACCCAGGTCAGTAGTCTGAAAATCACAGCAGACCCCTGAACGAAAGCCAGCACTGTTTACAAGAAAAGCTTTTCTCTTGAAAGTGATTCCAAGCGCAGGACACAAAGAACCTCAATTACCACTTAATGTTTCCTCCTCAACTGTCTTTTGAGAATAGAGAAAGAATTGATTTTGGGATCAGAACAACCTGAGTTTTACTCCTGACTGCAGCATTTACCAGCTATGTGACCTTGAGCGTCTTCTGAACTCAGCTTTCCCATCTGTGAAATGGGATTCACAGGACCTCCCTCAAGAAGTTACTAAAAGAACATAGGCAAATTGCTTAGCACAGTTTCTGCTCCATAGCTGACACTCAACAAATATTATCCATAAAGTTAATAATAATATGTAAATGGCCTAGACCACTGCCTATGACGTAAAACATTATCATTGTTATTCTGCTCCTCAGAGACCATTTCAGTGGTCTGCAGTAGCTGGGCACGCAGTAAACGTTGGCCAAATTAATGCATACATGGACAAGCTTCCTAACCTATTGAAGAAAGAGATAACTTCTGAATTCCATGCCTGGACAATCTCTTACTTTCTTAAACATCTTAAAGATAGCCCCTGTATCTCAGCCCAGGTTTCAGGGACCATGCTGTCATTCTGACAGTTCCTCCCTTGTCAGCCCAAGAAGGGAGCAGTGGGTGGCACACACAGCATTGCCAGACAAGGGGCTGGACTGAGGCTGGCAGTGGCAGGAGTGTGTGAGTCACCAACAGTTTCTGTCTGGAACAGAAGCAGGAAGTGCTGTGACCATGGAGTTGTGCTGATTTACCTGGCTGCAAAGCCAAACCTCAGAGTGGGAATATCACAAACATTTGTTTGTTTCTGAGATGACATCTACTTTCACTTTACCCAAAATATGGAGCTAATCAGTATCCAAACACCTTCTCCTGTCAGTGAAAAAAGTGCAGAAATATAGGACACCACCAGAATCACAATGAGAGTGTCACTCTCTCTTCTCAGTAATCTCTAGCCCTGGCAGACAACCCTTCCTTTGTAGATTTGGAGGGGGCAGAAGAAGGTGGGTTTGTCTATTCAAGCAGTCTCTCCCAGTTGAGGCACTGTTTCCTTGAGCCAAGACTGAAAAAAGCCAGACGGAAGAATCCAGAACAGGAATAAGGGGGGCACTTGGGCAGAGTTGGCTGGTTGCTCCGTAAAGAGGTTATGTTGGCAACATTCCCTTGGACACAAGGGAAAGAACCATACTGCCTGAAGTCCAGTTTCAAACACATACCACAAAGTCACGGCTAAGGAATCCCGGGAAATGACAGCATCTTCAGTGAGGAAGATCATTTTTCTGACAGTAACAACAGTCATTTATTAAGAATAGATGCCATGTTCTATGCAAGAATTATCTCCACAATGACTAACAGGGACTATCTCAGTGTGTAGGGCTGCGATCACAGAGTATCACAGACTGGACGGCTTCCACAGCAGGTGCACATTTCCTCACAGGTCGAGAGGCTGGAAATCCGAGATCAAAGCGCTGGCAGGACCAGTCTCCTCTCAGGGCCACAGTGAAAGGGTCTGTTCCACGCTTCTCTCCTCGGCTCGCAGACAGCCACCCTCTTGCTGTCTCTTCATAGGGTCTTCCCTCTGTGTGTTTGCATCTCTGGAGTAGCTTTGGTGTGTCCAATTTCCTTTTCTTATAAGGACACGGGTCAGATTGGATTAGGCCTTATTCTAACTAGCCTTATTCTAACTTAATCATCTTTCCCTAATAGCCTTGTGTTAATTTAATCATATTTTCCGAGCCCTGTCTCCAAACACAGTGACAATCTGAAGTCCTAGGGGTTAGGACATCAGCATATGAATTGGGAGGGGGACACAGTTCGGCCCATAACAGACGCTGTGATTCCTATCTCACTAATGTGGATGTTAAAGTCTGCTGTGCATAACAGCTAGTCAATGGTAAAGGCAGCATTTGAATTTGGGTCTGTTTGGCGTGAAATTTTGTTCTTTCTACTGTATCTATGACACTGTCTCTGAAAGCTGCTGAGCAGGACAGGGATGAGGCTAAAAAGTGACATCAGAATCAGGATTTACAGGCTGCTGATCCGTCCAGAAGGTTTTGGTAGGCCCTTTCCTGAGAAGCTTGCTTTGAAATGCATAGTAAGTGTAAATCCTGCAGTTGTCGATTCATTTACATTTGGTTCCTTTGTTACTATAGAAAATTTCTCTAAGCAACAGAAAAATCAATAATCCGCCCCTGCACAGGCACATACCTGCCCCGGCTAATTATTTAAGACATTGCTCAAAGCTATGCTCCTAATTAACAGTGCGCGCTGCTCATGCTGCAACATGAGCCCAGCACCTCTCACAGTGTGTAATCCATCTGGTCTCCAGGCCCACGCTGCCCGTGTCAGGTACGGCTGCCACCCGCCTGTCACCTGTCTGCCTGCGCGGGTGGGAGGAGCGCTCTGCGCTGGGGAGTGAATCAATAACAGCCAATTCTCTGGACACTGTTGACATGCATGGCTAGTTTTCTCTTGTGATTAATTACACTCATTTTTGCAGGAGGATTAATTCACTTTTCTGGAGAGCTTTTCTGATTTTTGCTATTAAAAAGCAAATCTCAACAATCTCCCTAGCTCGAAAAGATTGGAGTCCAGTTCAGTGTAAGTGATCACAAGTGTCAAAATCCAAAGCTTGAAAGGGAGGGTGGTTACAAATACAAGGAAGGATGTGTGTGTGTGTGTGCAGATACATGGAGTATGCACATACAAGAGCATAAACATAAATCTTATACAACTTTGATTTTCCTAATTAAGATGACTGCATGTCCCTTTTTTCATGGTTGCCACCTATTTCAAAAAGCCTATTAAAGAAAATGTTCAAGCAAGCCAGATACTGCACATTTCAGATAATAATACACTCAAAAAGGCGCAGATAATTGGAGACATATTCACAACTAGACCTAACTCTCTTCAAACAAAGAGCAACGCCCAGTTAATTAATGTTTGTCAAGTACTTTAAAATTATACAATTCAACATCCTAGACATTCTCACCTAAAGATAGGAAGACAAAAGGCTTGTGGAGAAGCAGCTTGGGCTGGTTCCGGGTCTACCTTGCTCAGTGGTTCAAAGAGTGGGGGAAACCCCCACATACACACAAAGTAGCTGGAACTGAATTTCCTTAAAAGCTATCGCTCTGTCTCTACCTCTCGTTTTTCTCTCTGGGTGAATGGGGGAATAAATTCTTTGGCAGATCATTTCACAGGAGCAGTAACATCAATTCTTAATTATTAATATCATGATTTGTTATTTATTGAGCATCAACAGTGCATTAGAGGTTGTACAAAACACAGATAGCTCCAAGTCTTAAATCAAGCTGATTCACTCAGAAATGTGGGTCTTTATTAAGCCTTTTCTTTTTTTTTTTTTATGGGGTTTGAGCAGTGAGCTGGATAATGAGGTGCTGCCTACCTTGGAGGGAAGTGTCTTTGGGCACTTAGGTTTTATCACCCAACAAAAAGGAGCAGAGCACTTACCGGAGAGTCAAAGACTCCAACTATGGAATGGACCTTGAAGGACATCACGTCCAGTGGTCTCAGAGCGTGACTATCTGTGTACCCACCTTAGTAGGCTCTTTGAGCACACACTGTGTTAATTTATATATTTACTTACACATTATATGTATATACACCATGGCACCCATACATTCTAAGCATCATAAAGCATACAAAATAAGAAACATGTAAAGGATAACATGAAGGTAAAATGTTTTAAAATAATTTTTGTTTTATTGTATTTAATTAAAAAGAACAAAGAATTTTTGCTCTCACTAAAAAGATGTCACCATAGCCCTGGCCAGGCGGTTCAGTTGGTTGGAGCATTGTCCCATACACCAAAAGGCTGCGGGCTGGATCCCGGGTCAGGGCACGCGCAGCAGGCAACTGAGTGATGTTTCAGCCACATTGATGTTTCTCTCCCCCGCCTTTCTCTCCCCCTTCCTCTCTAAAATCAATATACATATTCTCAGGTGAGGATTAAAAAATAAAAGATGTTACCATTTCTTGATAACATTTCTTTACTGAGAATAATACAATATGACTCATTATTTTTTAAAAACCTTAGCTTAATATTTTGTGATACAAGGATTTGAAAGTTTGGTGCAGCTTCAGTGACTGCCACACTGAAAAACCTGCTTCTCAAAAATATGTCCATCCCAGTGGGAAGAAGAGTGTAGTGTTGGCTTAACAAATCATTAAACTTATTTTTAATCTCATCCACCAATTCTGTGAAAGTTTTTGTAGAAATTTGCTAGTAAATTTCTATTTTTCTTCCTCTACCATTTGGTCTTCCCAACAAATTGGAACTTACTGCATTTTCATATATTTAATAAATAGTTCAAAATACACTGAAACTTTGTTTTTAATTCAGTTTTGAGATTCTAAATTTTCTAAATTTGTGATGTATGGTTTTTTGAAATTTATACACTTACACAGCTTTGACAACAAAAGTAATGATGGAAACATTTTCAGTCATTATTTTCAAAATGCTTTCTCCATAGCACAAGTTTCTTTCAAAAAGCAATTGATTTCTCATTTTAGAAGAGTAAACTAGTTTAGTTGACTGATAAAAATCATCATTTGAACTCTATTTTTTCACTAATTAACTGAGTGAACTTAGGGAAGTCTCTTTACCTTTCTGTGCCTCAGTTTCCTCATCTGTCCCTATCTTCTAAGACTGTGTAAAGAGTCAATGATTTAACCCATTTAAAATAGAACAATACCACCCTGGCTGGTGTGGCTCAGTGGGTTGAGTGCTGGCCTACAAACCAAAAGGTTGTTGGTTAGATTCCCAGTCTAGGGCACATGCCTGGGTTGCAGGCCCTATCTCAGTGGGGAGGCACCCAAGAGGCAACCACACAATGATGTTTTGCTCCATCTCTTTCTTTCTCCTTTACCCTCTCTAAAAATAAATAAGACAAAAATAAAAAATAAAATAGAATAATACCTGTCCAATAAAACACCCTATATAAATGGAACATGTTAAGCGTGTTAATTTTTCAGAAATTTCCACTACAAGCCCTACTGCCAAGAGCTACTTACCATCACAGGAGGTCAGCGTCATTGAAGACATGTTTTTTTGTCAAAGAAAAATGTGCAGCTTTAACTATGCTTTAATTATTTTGACAAAAGATAACCCACAAACCTCTCTGTGGCACAACAGATTGTCAGTTTTTCCCCATTTCATTCGAAACATAATAAAGATACTACTATTTGCAATTCTTCTATAATTTAGTCCTTAAGTTTCCTTCGCCGGCACAGTAGCCGACAATCCAAGGAAACATGCTGATATGAGTGAACAAATGAACGTACTGCCGCAGCCTTCAGTGTTGGAGGGCTCCTGCTCTGCCCGCCGGGTCCTGTGCGACACCTCAGATGTGACATGAGACTGACTGATTCTCTAGACCTCAAATATTAATAAGCTTACTTCCTCTTTTTACTTTTAGGTAAAGTGTAAATATTAAGGAGATATCCTTTTTCTTCTGTCTTCCACTGCAGAGTCCACTAATCTGGTCCAATGATTTCCCAACAGAGACTCTCTGGATTCCGCCCAGAGCTGCTGAATCAGACTTTCGGGTTAGTCCTGCTTCTCCGCGAGCTCCGGGTGTGCACTTGTCTGACAGCTAGATGACTATCTCACCTCCCCAGAAGGGAGGCTCCCTCTCCATAGTTCTGACAGGTGGTCATCCTCTTAAACGTTTCCAACAACAAAGAGCATATGACCTTCCAGGGTAACCCCTGTTATTTTGGAGCCCTATAATTGTCAGCAAATGTTTTCTTCTAGTTCCCTATTATTTTACCCACTGGTGTGAGTATTTGGCTCTCTGGTGTCACACAGAAAATGATTCGTACCATCTCCTCTCCCATTCCTCTTCTCTCCTCTCTATACCCTTCACCAATCCCTATTTGACTCGGTTTCTGGGATGTTTTTCCATCCTGACTCTCCTCCCCTGGCTGCTCTCCTACTTGGAAATGTTGCTCAATATCCCACATGTCATGAGACCGGTTCAGGAGCAGCGAGTATGTGACCTCCTCTGACAGTTGCTGTGGTGGCATCGTTAATGCCAGAGATGCATCACCACCGGGTGAGGCTGATGTGTCCTCGCCATGGGGCGCTCCGTGTATGTGCACTACGCACATTCACTAATCATGGAAGCACCTTTTGTAACTGAGATGCAGCATTTCAAACTCTCATCCAGACATTCCCTTTTTTTCTTTGTATATGTAACATACTGATTTACTGTGCAAAGCCCTAAAGATCTGATATTGTCTAGTTTGTGTCTTGTAGTCCTGTTTCATATCATTAAAAATATGGGATTAAAAAAAAACAAAACAAAACAATCCCAAACCTAAAGCCAGGTCAACTGCCACCATCTAGTCCAAGTTCTGCTGTACAACTATTAGCGGGACACTTACGCTTCCTACATCTCTCTATGCTTACCAATAAAATAAGGATGTGAAAGCCTTTTTAAATTGTTTTAAAAGTTATACTATATTACTAGTAGTATCATGCGACCTGTAGGCACTTAATAAATATTAATGGGGAAATGAAACATAGATAAATGATAGAGAGCAGACTGAATAATGACAAGAAGGGAGGATCAGAGGAAAGATAAGACATAACATCAATTCAGGCTCTTGGCATCTTAAGACGGTGTCTGTCACTGACAGCAACATGGAAAGAATCACAATGCTTTAAGTCCAGTGCAGTGTTTAAAGAACGCAAGGCTTAGTTTCTGGGGAGGGATCATCTCACCCACAATTCTATAGCCCCGTGCAGTTAATGAGGCGTCCAGTAGCACCTGTTCAGAATTTACCCAGGAAGAAACGTAATGGGTAGGAGGCAGGAGCTAAGAGGCAAAGCTTACATTCATCAACACACATTGTTAGTCTTCCAGGGACAGCAAAATATTTAACTGCTGAGCAGCAAATCCCACTTGACTGTTTAAGTAAAAGGTAATGATAAATATCAAGCTAAAAGTGTGTGCCTTTCTACATTTTATTAAATAAAATACACTAATGGCTTGTGTATGAAATAAAATTGCATTTTTCAACAAGTTTTTCATTCTCCCATGAACTAAGCATCATAGGATATTGGGTCCTATGCATTTAGTCATCCATCCATTTATTCACACAAACATCTCTTAAGTGAATATAATGTTCCAGGCTTCATCTCACAAAGAGCAAGGCTAAAAGATGAATAACCTCACACTCTGTGGACTAGAGCAGCAATTTCCAACCGACGGGCCATGGCAGGCACAATGGCGCACCACAGAATTTTTAAAACATGCAATATTTGACTATTTAATCAGGAGCACTGGCCTCTTTCCCCTTAGACTACCAAATTTAAAAAGTGACAGCATCCAACACAACAATGCCCATCTGGTGTGAATGAATCAAAATTATAGCTATTTTTTCTAGTCAGATTGGCAAAAATATATTTTCTGGTGTGCCACGGAATTTTAGTAATTAGTTTACGTATGCCGCAAGATTAAAAAGGTTGAAAATTGCTGGACTAGAGAATGGCAGGAAGGAGAGAGACAGAGACAGACGAGCTGAAAGAACAACTTGAATGCGACGTGAGCGATGGAACACGGGCTGAGTCAGGGCGCAGTGGGCTCCTGGGTGATCTTCGCACAGAACGTGAGTCAGGACTGAGTTGGGGATCAGAGAAACCGCTCCAGCTAGTTTAAAGAGAAAGAGATTTAAGAGGGAATTAGGCGTTAACAAAATCATCGAGGTCAGGAGGAGCCCTGCCTGTGCTGAGCCTGGACAGAAGAGTCCTGGGACAAAGCTGCAGAACTGCACCCCAAGGGGAGCTGCCCTCTCTGCCAGATTCAGAAAGCTTGGGATTCATGAGGCTGCCGATATGCTGTGGTCTCAAAGAGTACACCTCGTTAGCAGCTTTCTAGGGATCACAGTTGTTGCTTCTGGAAAAAATAAGTGAATAAATAAATAAATGAATAAATGAGTGAGTGAATAAATAAATAACTAAATAAATAGTAACCGACCACCACTGCTCTTGCCATTTACTAACTCACTTCTCGGCAGCCCAGAGGGGAATGTGGAGTTGGAGAGATTCCCAGGGCGGCGGAGGGAAGGGCTGAAGGAAGGAGGGTCAGCATGTGCTTGAACCCAGGCAGCACTGGAACCGTGCCCCTGAAAGCTCTTAACGGAACCAAAGGCAGCATTCGAAATGTCACAGTGTTTTTGGCCATTATTGTTACTGCCATTGCAACACTGAAGTCAGATCCACGTGTGTGCAGTTTTCTGGTGGAGTAAGTATGAACTCAGGAGGACTTCTGGCAAGAGGGAGGTGTCGGTAGATACACTGTGCCTCCGCACACAACCAAAAGAGGAAAAACAGCAATTTAAATAAACAAAAACAGCCAGATCTGACAGAAAATCGAACTGAGTGAAATCCAACCAAGGAGTTAAAGAAGACACATTCATCCAGACTGGTAAGCGGGGTGGAGCCGGGCGGAGAGCGCGTGGCGAGCAGGGTGGAGAACGCACAGCGAGCCAGGCGGTGAGCGTACCAGCGGTTTGTGGAGTGGTACTGGCGGCACTGCAGCTGCCAGGAGAGACCCCCGGCGGGCGTGCCTGACCAAAATGCAGCCAGCACCCGGCCCATCCGGACCGCTCCTCATTCGCGTGCAGATAAACCAAGAGAAAAAGCTGGGAGCGGAGCAGACCCAGCAGCAACCCACCAACGCAGGGCAATAAAACTTCAAACCACCAATTGAAAACACCTGTGGGGGCTGAGGCGGCAGTGGGAGGAACTCCCGGCCTCACAGAAGAGTTCGCTGGGGAGACCCACAGGGACTTGGAGCTGTGCAGGCCCGTCCACTCACCCCGGAGCCAGCAAAGCAGGGCCCAACTTGCTTGTGGGTAGCAGTGTAAGTGCAGAGAGCGGAGCAAGCGCCGTCGTTCTCTCAGGTCCCGCCCCCACAGGCTGCGTCACAACACAACGACGTGGGTTACCCCGCCCCCACAGATAGCATCACAACACAGCTACGAGGGTTGACCCACCCCCACAGACAGCGTCGCAACACAGTGACATCGTTGCCCCACCCTGGTGAATGCCTAAGGCTCCACCCCTTAAAATAACAGGTGCACCAAGAAAAAAAATGGCCCAAATGAAAGAACACATCAAAGCTCCAGAAAAAATACAACTAAGTGATGAAGAGATAGCCAACCTATCAGATGCACAGTTCAAAGCACTGGTAATCAGGATGCTCACAGGATTGGAAGAAAGATGGTTGCGATTAATGAACAAATGACAGATAATACAAGGGAAATGAGGGAAAATCTGCAGGGAACCAATAGGGATGAGAAGGAAACTGGGACTCGAATCAACGGAGTGGACCAGAAGAAAGAAAAAAACATCCAACCAGAAAAGAATGAAGAAACAAGAATTCAAAAAACTGAGGAGAGGCTTAGGAACCTCCAGGACATCTTTAAACACCCCAACATCCAAGTCACAGGGGTGCCGGAAGGAAGAAGAGGAAGACCAAGGGATTGAACATTTATTTGAACAAATAATGAAGGAGAACTTCCCCAAGCTGCTGAAAGAAATAGACTTCCAGGAAGTCCAGGAAGCTCAGAGAGTCCCAAAGAAATTGTACCCAAAGAGGAACACACCAAGGCACATCATAATGACATTACCCAAGATTAAAAATAAGGAAAGAATCCTAGAAGCAGCAAGAGAAAAGGAGACAGTTACCTACAAAGGAGTTCCCATAAGACTGTCAGCTGATTTCTCAAAAGAGACCTTACAGGCAAGAAGGGGCTGGAGAGAAGTATTCCAAGTCATGAAAGGCAAGGACCTACATCCAAGAATACTCTATCCAGCTAAACTCTCATTTAGAATGGAAGGGCAGATAAAGTACTTCTCAGATAAGGTCAAGTTCAAGGAGTTCATCATCACCCAACCTTTATTGTATGAAATGTTAAAGGGATTTATATAAGGTAGGGGGGGATATCAACAGGGGAGTGGTAGGGGGAGAGAGGAGGAAAAAGTACAGAGAATAAGTAGCATAAATGGTAGGTAGAAAACAGACAGGGGGAGGTTAAGAATAGTATAGGAAATGTAGAAGCCAAAGAACTTATGTGTATGACCTATGGACAAAAACTAAAGGGCGGGGAATGGGGGTGGGTATGGGGGTGGAAGGGAAGAAAGGGGGGAAAATGGGACAACTGTAATAGCATAATCAATAAAATATATTTTTAAAAAAAGTATGAACTCAGAGTCAGGGGACAGCCACATTCTTCCTGGCTTTGCCGCTAACAGTGTTCCCTGGCAGAGCGGGGGGAATCACTTAATATTCCTGGCTTCACTTTCTTTCCCACCTGTAAAATAGGGAGTTTTCATGATTCTCAGCTAATAAACCAGGAATTACTAAGAAACAGAAACATCAAAACTTATCATCTTGCTGTGAGTGGTTTAGTGGATAGTCTATAGACTATCTGGGTCGTTTACACTAGCAGGATAGTCTATTTAACGGGGAAAGGGAAATCCATAATATCTGCAGAAACTCAAACTCACCTTGTGGGCAGTAAATTCCTTTCCTAATAATACAATATTATAATTTTGTTAGGATAATGTTAGAACAATGGGCATCCAATGAATACTTGCTGATATGAAATAAAAATGTAATCATCATGGAATTCATTTTTCCTTGCAAATGCATCCCCTCTCGTGGCATGCTGGAGAAACCCGCAATCACGTTGCACATGTTGACTGGCAAAGCAAATAAATGAGAACACCAGAGCTTTGCATTGTCTACCGGTCCCTGCGTTCAGTCAAGGTGAGTACTTGGCAAGCGGAGTAGTCTTTCGTTTTGCAGTGTTCATGAATATGTAATTCATCTAGTCACAATAGAGGTATTTCAGGCAGTTTGGGAAGCCACGTGATATTTCCTTGCTTATAATGGTCTCCTCTGCCCCCACTTAGAGACTAAGAGGCTCGGCAGCTGCTGAAGGTCAAGCTACCACCGAGTTACCGAGTTACAGCACACAGACGGTGGAGACCATGTGGCACGTAAATCATCCACAGGAGTGCAGGGGACGTTAGATGGAGAAGAACTCTAAACGCTTCTCTGTTTCTGTCTCTGTCGCTCTCTATCTCCAGGCCAAGAGGAAAAAGGAATCCAAGCAAGCTATGAAAGATAATATACAATCAGATAAGCTTTTAAAACAGGTGATGGGCAGAGAAAATACAATGCAACATGAACTGACTACTTCGTTTGGTTAGATTTTCTGCCTCGGCATCTGCCCTTCTGTGAGAGGCAATGCTGATCAGAAAGGAAGCCACTGCTACACCAAGAAGCCACAGAATTAGAGCCAGGGTGGGAGGGAGAGCTGCAAAGACACTGTGAATAGATGTCGACCATCGACCTCACTCTAGTGGAAGCTTGGGTTGCAAGCTTTCCCCCAGATGAATGGAGCTCGTAACGCATGTCTCTGCGGTGCCTGTTTCTACACACACACACACACACACACACACACACACACACACACTCGGTAAGAGGGAAATCTCATAAAGGTGCTCTCTGCCTTAACCAATGAACAATTACAAAATGAGAAATGTGACTATACTATAATTGAATTTGTCACCAGCAGTACAAAAGGACAATGCCCAAGTTTCCTTGTTCTTATAATGAGGTTTTTTCCTTAAATGTCTTATTCCACCAAGCCTATGCCAATTATTTTGACTAATGGGAATAACTGACCTCCACTTTCTAACATTCCTATCCACCAAAGCATTTTTATCCTGCTTGTTCCCAGAAAGTAGCTAACATTCTTGATTTTATAAAGAACCTTTTTATATTTATTACCATTCCAAAAGATTTCCTGTGAATCCTGGCCAACTTGACTTGCTGTTATTAAAAAAATGAAATATTTAAAACTTAAAAATGCTTTTTTTGTTAATGCCTGCAGGGAAACAAGCCCCCATGGGCAGTTTATGGCAAGTTCACACTGAAATTTGTTTTCTCTGCTTTAATCTTTTTAATGTGTGGTAGCCATTGAAAGTTTGTATAGAGCTGTTAGAAAATAGTCTTGGGCCTAGGGTGTGTTCAAAATGCAGTGTCATGGAAGACTGGCATCTCTTACATGGCTGAATTAGTTTTCAAAGGGTTGTTGTGAGGACTAATAAGGGAAGAGTGGGAATTGTGGAAATAGAACCCCGCACGGAGTTATGGGAAAGAACACTCTACAGAACTAGAGAGCCTGGCACACGGCTGGGCCTAGGTTGAACCTCAGAGGCCGTGCCTCCAGCATTCTCTGGGCCGCCTAGGGGCTTCCGGCCCTTGCGTGAGTGCTCGCTTTGTGGAGGACAGCTTCCTTTAGCAGGCGGGAATCATGCGGGCACGGCTCGGTTCAAGGGAAGGCTGCTGGCTCGCAAAGGCTGAAGAGGATGAGAGCTCTTTCACCAAGAGGGCCTGTCTTCCCCCAGCAGCCAGAGAACACGATTTCCCTGGCAAAACCTGAGGTAATAGATGGGTTAGCCAACTATTTCAGCGGCAAAGAAGAGCATTTGGCCTCTCCAACCAAAAACCCACGCAGGATTCACAGAGTGGGAGAAGACCCTACAGACTTCTTACTTGAATATCAAAATACAGCTCACATCATGTTCACAGTCTCTGAATAATTGCTCTGTGTTTGGCTTCCTTTCTCCTGAGCAGGGCCATGGTTTACCTGCAATACGGGGTGAAAGCTTCCGTAGAGGCATGAGACCCTGGCCACAAATCCTGCCCTTGCCAACTACAAAGTTTCTAATTTTCTTCAAGCTGTTTACAAAGGGAAAAAACTACTTTATTAATTATCCTAATCCTTTGCCAGTTACTTCGGGCTTAAGGAGGCTTTTACATGTTTTAAGACCACATTTGTGTTAAATACCAACCTAAATGAAGCACAGAAATGTTGCTGTGTAAGATCATAGTTCACGGAGAGGGTAGTTCTTCCCCCATTTCAGCTATTTCTCTCTGAGTACGTTAAACCATTCCCAAGACCATCTTCCCTTCCAGGCCTCCAGGACAGGTTTAATTTGGTACAACTCTCAGACCTGATGGCTAATAGTGACAATGCCGAACACAAACATCTGGACTCACGATGGAAATCGGTTCCTTCCCTTTGAGAGCTGGGGTGCGAACCTGAGGGAAAGGCATGGGGAGCTTTCCCGTCTCAGCCTCAGAGGGAGAAATGAAACAGAAAGGTCTTCTATGAACTGAGGGAGATTGACAAGAAATGAAGACTGAACTTAGAGAACATTCTCCTGCCATCAAAGCCGTAGTGTACTTGGAATCTTTATATTGAGAAAATGGGAAGGCAAAATATATAAAATACTGAATTGTTTTAAAGCAACTTGCACACACTCTTAATTTAGCTAAAATCATACACTGTAACCCCCTCCCCAAAAGCTCACAGAATAAAGTGAAGAGGAAGATTTTTAATCATTGAATTTAAAACCTTCATCCTAGCCCCCAAAATAAGATTGACCCAAACCACATGCCAGAGATTGTGAAAATACAAGATACCTCTAACTAACTGGCAAGGGGAGAGGGTGGTGCTTATAGTCACAGAATTACTGTTTGTTTGTTTATTTATTTGTTTTTAAGCTTCCTAGCCTTCGTTGAACTGTTGTTCTCCGTGAGGTTTTCTGTGATCACACCCCTTACGTCAGTGACCCAATCATGAGACCCAGGTCCTTCACCTCTAATACCAGAGAACCAGCAAACACATGTAGCAGCACTTTCACAGGAAAGATAGAAGCCACCACATGGGCATGGTGGGGAAGATGTTGCTCAGGCTGTCACATCTTACACGGTAAGAAAAGTGCTGGAAAACCCATGTCAGGCCTTTCGGCCATCCCATCTCCAACAATTTCTTCCTGGTAGTAGCCACCCTAGCCATTTAACCTCCCACGATTCTGCTGATCCTTCTCGCCTCTTTCCATTCACACATAGTAGGGGTTGAATTATGTCCCCCCACTCCCCGAGAAGATATTTAAATCCTGCCCCTAGCATCTATGGAGTGACCTTGTTTAGAAATAGGATCTTTGCATATATAATCGAGTTAAGATAAAGTCATTAGACTGGGACCTAATCCAATGTGATGGATGTCCTCATAAGAGAAGAGGCGCAGACAGAAATACACAGGGAGAATGGCATGACCATGGGGTAGAGACCGGACTGACGCAGCTACAAGCAAAAGAATGCCAAGGATTGCCAGCCACCACCAGGAACTAGGAGGAAGCAAGGAAAAATTCTACCCAGAGTCTCAAAGAGAGAGCATGGCCCTGCTGACACCTTCATTTCGGACTCCAAAACCGTGAGAGAATCAAGGTCTCTTATTTTCAGTCCCCAGTTTGTGGTGCTTGGTTGGCAGCTCTAGGAAACTAATACCCACCACCACCACCCACCCCCGCCTTGTTTCTCCTCCCTCCTACTTTGTCAGTAGAGGTATTTAGCATCTCTTTTATTACTTGGCATCTATCCTTGGATCCCAGACCCTGGACCCTCCGCTAGGATCCACCAGTGGCTGAAGAATGCATTTTTTCAGTCAAGGATGGTTCCTGCCCAAAGAGAAATTCTGGTGGCAGAGGTTAAGAAAAAATTTTTTTTCTCAACTACCTGGGGTGTGTTCACATTGTGAAAATAAACAATCCAAGTGCTCAAATTAGATTTGGGGGTCAAAATTCAACAAATTAGCCGTTGCTCTAGATCAAATAAGCAGACCTTTGCTTCGTAACCACTGACAGCTTCCGATCGTCAGTAGGGACAAAGACCTTCCGGTTTATCAGAGCCTGTAAATCGAGCCCTTGGACTGGCCTCTCCCTCCTTCTGCCTCGTGCTGGGCTGCCCCCCTCCCCCACTTCCAATGTTTGCTCAGACCACACCAGCCGCTTTCGGTTCCTCATTTTCAGCACACACTCCCTCTGCCCTCAGAGCACCGACCCCGCTGCTCCTGCGGCCTGAAACGGTTTCTCCAGATCCCTCTGAACACAGACCTAATCGGCCTCTGATCTCAGCCCAAGGGTCAGGTCCTCGACGAGGCCTTTCCTGACGCTCCAGGGCTGAGTCACATGCCCCAATTACAGACCTTTATGGCACTCACTGCTTTTCCTTAGAAATGTTTATTAGTTTTTAATTACAATAGAAACCCTTTTAATTGAGCTCCTCAGGAAATTAACTGCTGTTTTCAAACCCATTTGTAAAAGGTATTGACAGATAGGTCACAGCATAATAATGGTTGTGGCTTCTGCCACCTGACGTTGCCCTCACCACTGCTCCTCGCAGGAGCTGAGCCCTGTCCCTACTAAGAGGGGGGTGTTTTTGTTCCCAAACCTGTTTATGGCAGTTGTACTTGATTACTATAATTATGTAGTTTAATTAGATATCATGTAAACTGATTAAATATGAGCATAAAAAGAGATTTGCTATTACTATGAAAACTAAGTTAAATGCTGTGAAAAAGCTGGGAGGGGGAGGGTGAATTGCTCTTAAATTAGGCAGGACAAGTGTGAAAGACTGGAGAAGAAAATCATAAAAATCTAAATGAATTCAAATTACTTCACAAGTGTCTTTAAGTTTTGTCTCCACTTTAGAGTGTCTGAAGCAGGAAATTGTCGATGATACACATTTTGAGTGAGCTTTCTGCAAGAAAGATGGTATAAAGCTTCAGTTACTGAGCTGATCCTGAAAGAAAGCACCTTGTCCGTATCACATTCGGCAAATACATGTTCATTTTTGTGTTTAAAGTAAAAAATAAAATTATATATAATATATATACACACATGTATAATACACATTTTAATGATTTCGTACTGTAGCTGCATTTTACAATTGCCTACTCAGCTACTAGTCTTGCTCTCATTAGGGAAGGGACCTATAGTAAATGTCTCTTGATGTGATCATCTGATTAACATTCATCTCCCTGACTTGATTGTGAGTTTCATTACAAGGGACATGTCTGTGTGGTTCAACCTGAGTTCTAGTGCCTACCAGTGACGTATAGTAGGTACTCAGTAGGCATTATTCTGAATAAATGAATAAGAGATCATTTCCCTTTATGTTGTCCTGTGCAGACATAGCAGATAATATAGCAAAATATTTAAGCATATTTCTTAAACTGCTCAAAACAGTGAAAAGAATTACCTTTCAAAATTCTTCTGAGCAGTGAGTGTGAACTTCAACACCGTGGCAGAGCAGACACGATGTTGGGGCACTGCAGGACAGGGGTGTCTTTTCTTTCCAACTGACAAGCCAGCCCCCCTGTTTTCTCTGAACAGGACTCCCTGGATGGGTGTGGATATGAACCAGAGAACCAAGGAGGCATTTCTTACTCTTCTCTCCTCTCTTTATGCTGTGAGATATCTATTCTCCTCCATTATCTAGGCTTACTGAACACAACAGAAGGTTTTAATCCATGAAAATGAAACACTTTTCCCATTTCAACTCCATTTCCCGCTTCTCTAGGTAAAACAAACTTTCCCTGAGGAAATGATGTAAATGTGCTCAAATACTCTTAAAAGATCCCACATAGCACAAAATATTTATGAACTCAACCATGTTTCTTTTCATTTACATGTAAAAAGAAATATGTATGTGGTATTGGGAAAAAAATAAGGATAAAAGGAAATGTTTTCCAATCCGTTTCATTGTGATCTCCTGCCCAACACTTTGATATCCTTGTCTATAAAATGGGGTTAGTAAAAATACGTCTTACCTATCTGATAGAATTATTGTGAAGGATCAAATTAAATAATACACATAAAAATCCTTGAAATAC
>PVJI01003380.1:0-125089 GCA_004026765.1 Micronycteris hirsuta
AATAAGTGGTGAGCATCTTAACCAAGTAATATCTTTATTTTGATTTTGAAACTGGAATTGAGAGCCAGTTCAATTTTTCTAAGTTTCTGGGTTGGGACATATTAAATTCAGGAGCTGTCAAAAACTATGGCTTCTTATAGGTGGACTGGAGACTGGAGAAAAACTAGTCTGTAGCAAAGAGGAGCATAGAACAGGTGAATAGAAAGAAGAAGAAATGTGGAATATTACACCTTCAGAAGAGAGAATGAGTCCTTGATTGTGATGTGGATAATTTAGCAAATAAGACACAATCTTGAATCCAGCAGCAGTAGATGTGGTTTCCTGTTGGTGATGACTCTGTGATCTTGTTAGTTTGTTAATCTTGGTGGCTAACATATTATGATGGTAATGGTGGCTTTCAGTCTAACTGCTACACTGGAATATTCCCAATTTGCCAGGCAGATATTTTTATTGTTGGTCAAATACAGTTGTCTCCATTTTCTCCTCACCACTGCCCCCCCACCCCACCCATATCCACCTCCCACTCTCAATCTTCTGCCCCTCCTTTGACTTTGTCCATGTATCCTCTATACATGTTCCTTGATGACCCTTTCCCTTTTCCCCCATTATCCCCTCTCCCCTCTCCTCTGGTTACTGTCAGTTTGTTCTTTATTTCAGTGTCTCTGGTTATATTTGACTTGCTTGTTTGTTTTGTTGATTAGGTTCCACCTGTAGGTGAGATCATGTGGTATTTGTCTTTCACTGCCTGGCTTATTTCACTTACCATAATACTCTCCAGATCCATCCATGCTGTCCTGAAGGGTAGGAGCTCTTTCTTTCTTTCTGCTGCATAGTATTCCATTGTGTAAGTGTACTATAGTTTTTTAATCCACTCATTCACTGATGGGCACTTAGGTTGCTTCCAACACTTGGTTATTATAAATTGTGCTGCTGTGAATATTGGGGTGCATAGGTTCTTTTGAATTGGTGCTTCAAAATTCTTTGGGTATAAACTCAGCATTGAAATTGCCAGGTCAAAAGCAAAATCAGATTTCTACTATAGAAGCAGTAGTAGCTTTGTCCATGGTCTAATTGTGAACTGTGGCTTTAGGAGTTTGTCCTGAAAGCTCCACTTAGAGTTTTTTCCCCAGCCTTCCCAGTGATTCTGTAAGCCTAAATAAATCATTTGGGAATTAAAATACAAAGGCATGGATTCTCTTCTCTGCAACTGAACTGTAATAAATGCCGTAAGCATTTAAACAGTTTGTCACATAGTAAGTTATCAGATGTTACTGGATGATGTTATAAGTGTCTTCATTCATATGTCTTTGAAAGTTATTGGTTTAAAAAATGTTCCCATCTGAAATCATGCAAGGTAATTCACGCTTTCTTTCTTTTTTTTTCAGATACCAAATTATTTTATTTATTTTTTAAATTTTTTCCTTTTTTTAAATTTTATTGTTGTTCAAGTAAAGTTGTCTACCTTTTCCTCCCACCCCAGCCAACCTCATCTCCCTCCCCTCATTCCATCCCCTTCGGTTTTATCAATGTGTCCTTTATAGTTGGTCTTGAAAACCCTTCACCCTTTTGCCCCCATTATCCCCTCCCATCTCCTCTCTGATTACTGTCTGTTTATTCTTAATTTCAATGTCTCTGGTTATATTTTGCTTGCTTGTTTGTTTTGTTGATTAGGTTCCACTTAAAGGTGAGATCATATGGTGTTTTTCTTTCACCAACTGGCTTATTTCACTCAGCAAATGCTCTCCAGTTCCATCCATACTGTCACAAAGGGTAGGAGCTCCTTCTTTCTTACTGCTGCATAGTATTCCATTGTATAAAGGTACCATAGATTCTTGATCCATTCATTTACTGA
Organism: Micronycteris hirsuta; assembly: GCA_004026765.1. Classification (NCBI taxonomy): domain Eukaryota; kingdom Metazoa; phylum Chordata; class Mammalia; order Chiroptera; family Phyllostomidae; genus Micronycteris; species Micronycteris hirsuta. Next base: position 1,853 of record PVJI01003380.1, read on the forward strand.
TGGGCACTTAGGTTGCTTCCAGCACTTGGCTATTGTAAATTGTGCTGCTATGAACATTGGGGTACATAGGTTCTTTTGGATTGGTGTTTCAGGGCTCTTAGGGTATAATCCCAGCAGTGGAATTGCTGGGTCAAAGGCAGTTCCATTTTTAGTTTTCTGAGGAAATTCCATACTGTTTTTCATAGTGGTTGCACCAGTCTGCAATCCCACCAACAGTGCACTAGGGTTCCCTTTTCTCCGCATCCTCTCTAACACTTATCTGTTGCTTTGTTTATGATGGCCATTCTGACCAATGTGAAGTGGTATCTCATTGTGGTTTTTATTTGCATCTCTCTGATGGTTAGCAACGCTGAGCATGTTTTCATATGTCTCTGGGCCCTCTGTATGTCCTCCTTGGAGAAGTGTCTGTTCAAGTCCTTTGTCCATTTTTTAATTAGGTTTTTTTGTCTTCCTAGAGTGGAGTCGTATGAGTTCTTTATATATTTTGGAAATAAAAGCCTTGCCTGAAGTATCATTGGCAAATATGTTTTCCCATATGGTTGGTTTTCATTTAATTTTAATGCTATTTTTTTAGCTGTGCAGAAGCTTTTTATTTTGATGAGATCTCATTTGTTTATTCTTTCCTTAATGTCCCTTGCTCTAGGGGACATATCAGTAAAAATATTGCTGCATGGGATATCTGAGATTTCCCTGCCTATGTTCTCCTTATTCAGAAATCAAAGACATTTTTGTATACCAACAATGAAATATCAGGAACAGAAATCAAGGAAAAAAATCCCATTTGATATAGCAACAAGAAAAATAAAATACCTAGGAATAAACCTAACCAAGGAGGTAAAAGAACTGTAGTCAGAAAACTACACAACACTGAAGAAATAAATTAAAGAAGACACAAATAACTGGAAAAATACACTGTGTTCATGGTTTGGAAGAATTAACATTATCAAAATGTCCATACTACCCAAAGCAATTTATAGATTCAATGCAATTCCTATTAAAATACCAATGGCATATTTCACAGATATAGAACAAACACTTCAAAAATTTATATTGAACTATAGACAACCCTGGATAGCAGCAGCAATTTTGAGAAAGAAGAACAAAGTAGGAGGAATCACAATACTTGATATCAAACTGTATTACAAGGCCACTGTAATCAAAGCAACCTGGTACTGGCATAAGAACAGACATGTAGACCAGTGGAACAGAACAGAGAGCCCAGAAATAAACCCAAGTCTCCATAGTCAGTTAATATTTGACAAAGGGGAAAGCAGCATAAAATGGAGTAAAAATAGCTCTTCAACAAATGGTGTTGGGAAATCTGGACAGCTACATGCAAAAAAAATGAAACTTGATAACCAACTTACACCATTCACAAAAATAAATTCAAGTTGGATAAAAGACTTAAATCTAATTCACTACTTTCTTTTTTTAACTCTAATATGGTAAACAAATTGTCCTTTTCCTGGTCTGTTTGGTGTCATATATTTAGCATTTTTGTGGGATTTTTTGTTGTTGTTGTTGCTGAGACTTTGTAGTTTAAAATGACCCCTATGCATAGTGTTCAAATGCTGTCCAGTGTTTCTGAGCACAAGAAAGCTATGGTTTGCCTTATAGAGAAAATGTCTTTGTGTTACAATAGCCTCATTCAATTAAGAATTGTATAGTTTATTGGTCATAAATTCAATGTTAATGAATCAATAGTATGGTGCATCTGGAAAATGGAAGAAGAAAGTTGCCATTCTGTATAAGAGGCTCTGCAGAAAGTACTAATGTAACACCTATAGTGCATGTAAAGCTATCGAAAAAACTGGAAAATGTGGACAGTGTATTGGGTGATGCTACATTTGTGGATTCATGGGATGAACACCAATAGAAAAAAAGACAGTAGACCACAATGTTGTGAGGTTAAAGGCCACAGAAATGTACAGTTATGGTACCCAGGGTCAGGAAACTATGAACTCTTTCTCAATGAATGCTTGCTGGCTCACAGATTTCAAAAGGTGATATGTTATGAAAAACATTAAACTTGAAGGCAACACAAGTTCTGCAGGTCAGGAGGCTTAGGAATTTAAAAGTACCTGCTAAGTGCAATATAGGAAAAGTGTTATATGGAAAAGTAGGTTCTCAATGTTGATGAGGCTGCTTGTTTTAGTGTTGGCAAAGAAACCTATGTAGCACAAGTGTTCCCCAAAGCCCCTGGCTTTAAAATATTCAGTAGCCATGCAATTAATTATTTGTGAGAAATATATGTTAAATAAGGGGTTTTAATACAGACACACACATAAAACAAGGGCATGCATTGATCAGCTGGTGAAACGTGACCAGAGGCTTGCAGGAACATACCTTGAATTTCCCCTATGAACAAAGGTTTTGTATTCACAAATGGAGTGTTTGCCATGACTTTTTAGTACATTAACTAACACAAATAATGAGAATAGTGTGTTTCTATGTGTGTTATGGACTGAATTAGGTTCCCTCAAAATTCGTACATTGATGGTCTAACCCCCACTACCTCAAAATGTGACTGTTTGAGGATAGAAATTTTAAGAGGTAATTAAGTTAAAATAAGGAAATGTTTCAATTCCCAGTAACTCAACTTAGGCGTTATGAGACATGGTTGGTTGAAACTGGGGCATATTTTGAAGGCAAGAATGAAATGAATTACTAGAGAATTGAATATAGCTTATGAGAGACAGACGGAAGTTTTCATTCATAAATATCTCCTTATTTTGTTCTTTACTGTTCGCATGTATCTTTTTAAAGAAAAAGCATAATCGTATGTGAGGGAAGGGAGAGCGTTCTAGTTCTATCACTGAAACATTTTCAGGTTAATCAGTAAAAGCATGATAATGTGAAGGTAATATAATTGGCCTGTTGGTGATAATACAGAAAATGAATGTTCAGGGTCCAATTTAAAAAAACGTTTCATTTGAATCCTTATGATTTTTTTTGTGTTTCCCAATTTTTCTATAAAGGATATGTATTACTTATGTAACTGGCAAAAATAAAAATGTTAATATAAAAAGAAAAAAAGTTGATCAGGAACACTTAGTTTTGAAGATCTAAAAACAGTTAAAATGATTTATTATTTTTTATTAATATAGTTTTCCATTGTTCTTTATTAAGAAGAAATTAAATTTAACTGACCAAACTATAATTAAGTTGAGGAATGAGTGAGTACATAATGGGTTTTAAGACTTGCTGGTATATTTATTGTACCAATGACTAAAATTACATGAAAGCAAATTGCTTATTGAATGTTACATCTGTTTTAAAAACAAAATCATTCAAAATAAATATGCCAAGACTTTCTTGGCATTATGGATTAGGCTTGTTGTTTTTAGGGTCTAAAAAAAATCAATGATAATTACATAATGTAGAAAATGGACTTTGAAAAGTAATTCCTACCCATTTTAGTTCTGCCATTAAAGTGTTCCATTCTATTATTTGGATTTTCATTTTGAAGTAATAGAAATATTTTGTGTTAGATAATATGTCGAGATGATTTTTAGGAGAAAAACGTGTTTATCTATTCATACAATTCACACCTTTTGTTTTTTTAATGCACTCTACATGTTTCATTTTAATAAGGAACCAAAGAGTGCCTTAACTTTGCTTTTGTTCTCTTATCTTCAATTATCATTATAACTTTCTTATATTAAGAGGATTATGTGGCTACAATATAAAATGTTTTTATAATAATTGACAATTTTTATTCTAAAGATGTATTCTCTCCATGTTTATATGCTTTTTATTTGCTTTGTCATGTTTAGCTTATTTTATAGTCAGGGAAAATTATTATATTAACTAAATCTCTAAACACAGTTACTTTGGCTAATTAAATGGAACAACATTTTTAGCTACAGGATAGTTGTTTCTGCAACAGATTCTTCTTTCTCAGTTAACTTTAACATAAATTATCAGGTACCTGTTGGAGCTCAGCTGTCAAAATTGAAAGTAAGAAATGTTGATGAAAGAAACAAAGAAGCAAGAGTATAAATAATTCCAGTCCATTCTTAACTTACTTTCTAAAAGAAACTAGAGTATTTCTTTCCTTTGCTATATATTATCCTTTAAGAAGAAAAATTTACCAGCAATTTTGGACTTGGACTCCCAACACCAAGCATTAGGACAGTATTTTACCAAGTAGGAGAATGTTAGAACAAAGTCAAACACAGTTGAAAGGATGCCTACTTGTTCATTTAAAGGAACTTGTAAGACTGTGAGGAAGGCTATCACAATAGAATTATCAGCTTCTATAACTTGTGGAATAAAAAAAGGAGAAGAAGTGGGAAAACACTGGCAGTTACTTCTGGGAGATAAAAGAGTTGAGTCATGGATAGATCTTCTGGTGAAACAATCAATGAGGAAACAGTGGCATTAAAAGACACAATAGATTAGCTGGATTTAGCTGATATCTTCAGAGCATTTCATCCCAAAGCAGCAGAATATACATTCTTTTCAAGTGAATAGGGAACATTTTCTAGGATAGATCACATGTTAGGACACAAAACCTATCTCAATAAATTTAAGAAGATTGAAATTATATGAAGAACCTTCTCTGACCAGAATGGCATGAAACTAAAAATCAATCAGTAGGGGAAAAAACTGAAAATACACAAAAACGTGGAAGCTAAATAACATGTTACTAAACAATAAGTAACTTATCAATGAATCAACAACAACAACAAAAAAATCAAAAGATAGCCTGAAATAAATGAAAATGAGAACACAAGAACACAAAAATTCACAGGACACAATGAAGGCAGTCCTACGGGGAAATTCATAGTACTAAAGGCCTGCCTCAAGAAACAAACAAACAAACAAAATCTTAAAAAACTAATATTACACTTATATAAACTAGAAAAATAATAATAAACAAAGCTCAAAGCGAGTAGAAGAAAGGAAATAAAGATAAGAAAAGAAAAAATCTAAAATAACAATAAAAAATTTAAACAAAGCATGAGCTGATCCTTTGAAAACATAAACAAAATTGGCAAACCTTTAGTGAGACTCATCAAAAAAAAAAAAGATAAGACTAAATAAATAGAATCAGAAATGAAAGAGGAAAACTAACAACTGACACCAAACAGATACAAACGATTGTAGGAAAACATTATAAACAACTATATGCCAACAGATTGAATAATCTAAACAAAATGGAAGAATTCCTAGAAACATACAATCTTCCAAAACGGAATCAGGAAGAATCAGAGAATCTGAATGGACAGGTTACAGCTAGGGAAATAGAAGCAGTAATCAAACACCTCCAAGCAACAGAAGCCCTGCACTGGATGGCTTCAAAGGCAAATTTTACCAAATATTCAAAGAAGAACTAACACCATATCTTTCTCACACTATTCCAAAAAATTCAAGAAGAAGAAAAACTCCCAAGCTCATTTTATAGGGCCAGCATTATCCTGATTCCAAAACCAGATAAAGGCACTACTAAGAAAAAAAATTCAAGGTCAATATCCCTGATGAACATACACGCTAAAATTCTCAATTAAATATTTGAAAACTGGACTCAGCAATACATTAAAAAGATCACACACTATGAACAACTGGGATTTATCCTGGAGATGCAAGATTCATACAATATTCACAAATCAATAATTATGATTACAGCACATAAAAAAATGAAGGATAAAAATAATATTATAATATCATATATACAGGAAAGCATTTAATAAAATCCAGCCCCTATTTAGGATAAAAACTCTCAGCAAAATGGGAACAGAGAGAACATACCTCAATGCAATAAAGGCCACATATCCAAACCCACAGGCAACATCATATTCATGGGCAAAAATTACAAGCAGTTTCCTGAAGCTCAGCAACTAGAAAGGATGTCTGCTTTCACAACTCTTATTCAACATAGTACTGGAAGTTCTAGCCACAGCAATCAAACAAGAAAAAGAAATAAAAGGCATCCAAATTGGAAAGGAACAAGTAAAACTGTTATTATTTGCAGATGACATGATACTATCTATAGAGAACCCTAAAGATTGCACCAAAAACTACTAGAACTGTTATATGAATTCAGTATACAAAATAAATATCCAGAAATAAGTTGCATTTTTATGTAGCAAAAATGAACTATCAAAAAAAAAAAAAAAAAACTAAGAAAGTGATCCCTGTTGGGAACCAAAGGATGGCCGCTATCTTAAGAGCACGTCGCCATCTTAGGCTGATGCAACAATCAGTATCGGTTTCCTCAGACCTAGACCTAGTTCCCTGAGATCACGTGGGCTGAAGGGACTTCCCATCAAAGAACGCCCATCAGCAAAGCCTAGCCAATCAGTAAGACCCACGACTCCACCGAGCTTCTCTAGCAACACCCCTCAGCCAACCAGTACATATACCCGCGATCCTCAAATAAAAATTGCAGCTTGATCAGAATTCTGTCTTGCTGTCATTCTTCGTGCCTCCTGTCCCTCTCACTCCTTCACTAACAGGTCTACCCAAGTTGACTGCCCCGCTAGCCGGGGCAGATCCCATTTATAATTGCATCAAAAATACCTAGAGTAAATTTAACCAAGGATGTAATAGACCTATACTCAAAAGAATTATAAGACACTGAAGAAAGAAATTGAAGATACAAATAATTTCAAGCATGTACTGTATTCATAGATAGCAAGAATTAACATCATTGAAATATCCATACTACCCAAAGCAATTTATTTCATAGAACTAGACCAAATATTCCAAAAGTTTACATGCACCAACAAAGACTCTTAATAGTGCAACAATCTTGAGAAAGAGTGAACAGAGTTGGAGGAATCATGCTACCTAATATCAAAGTATACAAGACCATAGTAATCAAAATAACATGGTACTGGCATAAAAACAGACATTTGATCATTGGAACAGAATAGACAGCCCAGAATTGAACCCATGCATTTATGATCAATTAATATTTAAAAAAGGAAGCAAGAATATACAATAGGGTCAAGATAGTCTAGTCAAAAATGGTGTTGGGATAATTAGATAGATACATACAAAAAATAGTACTAGACCAATTTCTTACACCATACAAAAGAATAAACTCAAAATGGACTAGAGACTTAATTGTTAGACTCAAAAACCATAAAAATCCTAGAAAAAACATAGGCAGAAAATTTTAGACATTTCTCATAGCAATATTTTTTCTGATATGTCTTTTCGGTGAGGAAAACCAAAGAAAAAATAAAAATGGTACTACATAAAATTTAAAAAGTGTTTGCACAGCAAAGGAAATCATCAACAAAATGAAAAGAGAAACTACTGAATGAGAGAACATATTCACCAATGATACATCTGATAAAGAATTAATATCCAAAATTTATAAAGAACTTATAAAACTTAACACCAAAAAAAAAATTAAAACATGGGCAAAGGACATAAATAAACATTTCTCCAGAGAGGACATATGGGTGTCCAAAAGACATATGAACCCTGGCTGGTGTAGCTCAGTTGGTTGGAGCATAGCCCCATAACCTGAAAGTTGCAGGTTCAATTCTAGGTCAGGGCACACACATATACTGCAGGTTCAGTCTCATGTCCTGGCACATAGGAACCTGAGTCTGAGCACATATGATCCTCTGTCCAGGCACATATGGGATGCAACCAATCAGTACTTCACTCTCACATTGATATTTGATATCTCTCTCTCTACCTTTCTAAAAAGCAAAGAAAAAAAATGTCCTCAGTTGAGGAAAATTAAATAAATAAATAAATAACATGAAAAAATGCTCAATTCCGCTAACATCAGAGAAATACAAATTAAAACTACAATGAGATATCACCTTCCACCTGTCAGAATGGCTGTCAGTAAATCAATGAACAAGTGCTGGAGATGATGTGGAGAAAAGGGAACCCTCTCTATATTGTTGGTGGAAATGCAGATTGGCACAGCCACTGTGGAAAGCAGTATGGATTTACCTCAAAAAATTAAACATGGGACAGTCTTTTGATCCAGCAATTCTACTTCTACTAATATAACCGAAGAAACCTGAAACACTAATTTGAAAGAATATATGTACCCTTATGTTCATTGGAGCATGGCTTACAATAGCCAAGAAATGGAAGCAACCCAAGTGCCCATCAGTAAATGAGTGAATAAAAAAGCTATGGTACATTTACACAATGGAATACCACTCAGCTATAAAAAAAAGAAGGAAATCTAAATCTTACCTTTTGCAGCAGCATGGGTGGACCTGGAGAGTATTATGTTAAGTGAAATAAGCCAGTAGGAGAAAGACAAGTTCCATATGATTTCACTTATATATGAAATCTAATGAACAAAACAAACTAGCAAACAAAGAAGAAACAAACCCATATATGCACAGGACAGACGGATGGGTCTCAGAGGGTGCTGGGTGGAAAATGTGAAGGGATTAAGAAAAGAAAACAACTTAGTCACAGACAACGGTATGGTAATTACTAGAAGGAAAGAAGGCTGGGGGAGGTACAAGAGGGTAAAGGGAGGTAAGTGTTAATGGAAGAAGACTTGACTTGGAGTCGTGATCACAATACAAAATACCAACGATGTATGGTAGAAGTTATACCTGGAATCTATATAATACTATTAACTGATACCACCCAAATAAATTCAATTAAAAAAAGATGAGTAGGCACTGAGACTCTGATTATTTGTGGGATCAGAAACAATTTAAGATGTCCATGATTTATCCAGAGAAAAAATAAACTGCTGGGAAAGAGACTTCCTCTAAGTTTTAGATCACAGATTTTTAGGAAAATGACAGAATTGTCCCAGAAAGTCCAAGTCCAGGAATATTTATTTGTTAGTCAGTGAAATCAATTAATGTCTGATCCATGTTATTTTGAGGAACAAAGCTACTTCATTTTAATAGCTACGTTACTTAGAACAAATATATGTTTTTAAATGTTTAGTCTTTTTTTTCTGAATATAAACATTATCTACTTTTCGCTCTTAAAGCTAACTTTATTGACTACTTGTTCTTGTTCTTCTGCCGTACATAATGTCTTTTCTACTATAGAAACAACTTCTCTTAAAAGTTTGACTCATCATCTGTTGAGTTTCTATTCATTTTTTCCAGGTTTATAGGTCTGACGTATAACACTGTACGCAATAATTTCATATATAATATTTCATTTGAACTTGAATTATTTCATTTAGTGAAAAAGATAGATTATTATTTTTGATATATAGATAAGGAGACATGTTTAAAGAGAATCTCTGACTTGTCTTTGGGCACTGCTGATAGGGATGAGGTGGGTAGAATTACAATTTACCGGATTCTTTTAACTTCCAAGTTTTTCATTCTTCCTACTAACATCATATTACCTTTGAAGACAACTGAAACTTAGTTATTCTACCATAAGGATTTCTCTCAACATTGCCAGTCTTGAGTATGGCCATGAATAGTATAATTTTTCTTTTATATTTTTACTTTACCATCTCCTGTTTGCCTTGTCTGCATAGTCGAAAATGGCTCAGAACTTCCACACTTTGCCGTACACAAAAAAGGAAGTTGAAAACAAACAACTTCCCTTCAAGGCCGTGTCATTTTCTGCTTACATTTCACACCATTTCTACTCACATCCAGAGGCTGTCTCTTATTTGCGTGGCTTCTCATAGCTGCCATGGAGTGAGCTAAATATTTGGGAATTCTCTGACTAAAAGAGTAGAATGAAAGAATGGATATTGGTTCACAAATACCCTTTTCTCATAACCTGACCGCCTGTATCTCCATGAGCCATATTATGTATTCATGGGTCCATTTAAAACGCACTTTTCCCTCCACACATTAGATGATTCAAAGTCTTTCTGACTGAACTGATCTAGGTCAAAGGATGTATAATTCTCTCCATTGGGTCAGTTAAGGCTAATTATGATTTGGCATCAAAAGAAGTTCTTAATCACCCCTTTTTTATCCTACATACAAACTCTCATACAATGGGACAGGATACTGCAATAAAATTCCTTTTTCAAGAAAGTCAAGAATATTATACAAACTGATGTCAGTGATTCATGAAAGTTATCAAATCCTGATAGGCAAGAATGTCTGTATCTTCCTAAGTTGATCATTTTGCTTTCTGGGAGGTTAACATGTTTTGTATGGCCCCCCATGGCTCTTGGATTTCCCATCTGGGAAGATTTTTGTTTGTTCTTTGTCCATTATTCCTTATGGTCACATCTTAGCTGAGTGGTGGAATGCATGCGCTTCTTTGGAAAAACACAGATTTCACAGTTCATTTCCTGCTGGTATAGATTTGGAGACCTGGAGGTAGTTTTGACAGGTGCAAAGCACTGGGCTTTTGGAAATCTCCCTTGTGGGTTCTTTGAAAATACAATTTACATAAAAATGTAATAGTCTCAGCCAGTTTCCTGTGCAAGTAAGCACAAGCAGAAATTTCATCTAAAAATAAATCTTAAACTTGAAATCTCCTATCTCTTTACTAATCTTCTGTAGGTCCCAACCCACACCTGATACTACAGCTACCAGAAAATCAAGATAAATTACAAAATAATACTTGTAAAGGTATAATAGAACAATGAAGACTAGATAGCAGAGAGGGTAGAACTATTCTGAAATGATCTGAAGAGCACCATCTGCTTTGAACTCCCTAAAGGCACAGACCACTGCTGAATGAGAGCAGAGAATGCCTAGTCTAAGCAGAGAGCTACTACTAAGGGAAAATGAATCAGCAAAGCATTTAGTTGTCATGGATAAGTAGAGCAAAAACTTGTAAACTTGAAAGAATGCTACTACATCTGAGTTCTGGAGCCACAGAAGTTGAAAAGCTAGGTTAAAAGGCAGAGTGAAGTGTCTTGTGAGCTTGTAGAAAAAAAAAATCCGAAGAAAGAGGAGTTTACTTAAAGAATAATCCCTCTTTAATAGAAGTGCCAGGATTTGAAGGTAAGTGGCTAGGAAACTGACCTTGAAACCCATGACAGCAGAACGTGGTCTCCCATCTTTTGGGATGAGGGAAGAATGCTTGCCAGAATTTATTTCAAAAGCCCAGGGAGGCCATACCTCAGGAGCAGGGTTGACCAAGAGGTAAACTGAGTCTAACAAAACTTCAGCCCAGCTCTGAAAAACTTCAGTCTCTAATTAATTGAGGTCCTCAACCTCTTATTAAATGTATCAAGCAAAGGAAAAAGGGAAACCCTCTGATAGAAGATAATATCATTTAGAACCTCTGTTGTTCTTTTATCACAATTTCCAACATTATCAAAAATTGCTATACCTGTAAAGAGGTAGGAAGATATGACTGATATCAAGAGAAAAAGATATTGGAAGATACCAAGAGAAAAAATAGATAATCCAAGTAAATGCACAGGTAATCTAGATATCGGTAGTGACTTCAAATTATTTATAATTAAAATGTTAATGAAATCTGAGGAAAAGGTAGAAATAAAATGCAAGTATATAGAATTTCAATATAGAATGACTATGTGTAAAAAGATTATAATTGACATTCTACAGTTGAAAAATGCATTTAAAATATCAATATCTGAATTTAAAAATATCAGTGAATGATTTTTAACAGTAGATTAGGAAAAATGAGAGAATGGTTAATTAGAATATGAGTCAATAGAAAATGTCCAAAGAAAAGCATGGAGAGAAAGAAGAATGTAATATTGAAAGAGTGTAAGAGATTATATATTATATTCAAAAGATCACATTAATGAAAGTTTCTCTGAAACCATCTAAAGGAGTAGGGGGAGAACAACTTTTTAAATATTTACTTCCTGCCAACAACACATGGGAATGTACTGAAAGACACTTAAGGACCTCTTGTCTCCTGCTATTTGAGATAAGGAAGACGAGGTGCAAATGAAGCTATCTTCAATATAAATTGAAGGTAACAGACTGAGAGACACACTTTTTAGCAAAGCTGTCTTCCCCTCTGTCTCCTTTTTTCAAACGGATTACTTCTTGCTAATTTCTCTTAGGCCTCTTTTAAAGGGACAAGAATAAGCAAACAAGCACCACTATTTTGACTTTTTGTAATGACTTACTCTAGAACTACGCTATCCAATGAGGTATGAATGGTTGCTAAGCTATATATTAGTGAAAATTAACAGAATTTAATATTCAGTATCTCGGCTGCAGTAGTCACATTTAATGTGCTCAACAGTCACACATGACTATCATTCAATTTAACAGCTCAGATGTAGAATTTCCCACCATTTTCTATAGATATATTAAAGTTCCATTACTATCTAAAGCTACAGATTTAATAATAATCACAGTTAACCTTCTGTTTTTACCACATGGTTACCATGGCATTAAAAAAGTCCCCACCTATTAAGGAGGTAGTATGTACTAAATTAAGAGCTTTACTTTAGAATAATTGGTCAGGGATATATCAGTTTTACTGTGAGTTAACTGTCAGCAACTCTGTATCATTTCTTGAATGTTGATGTTTCAGGAGAATTTTTTTCCCCTGGTAGTATGAGAGAAGCTGCCACTTTTTCTCAAAGCCCAGTAAAGCGTACCCCAGGTCGGGCTGGGGTAGAGGACATCTCACCCTTCCGCATGTAAAATTTTATTTAATCTAGGTTTTCAGATGGCGTCCAGGCCTTCTGCTCTTGGTGTGTCTGAGTCTAGTTCAGTCACGCTGTAGTCCTCCATTCTTGGGGAGCATTTAGTAGGGGCTGATCACTTGACTGTGTGGAGACAGGCAGGACATCTAGGAATCTAATTGCTTCTCCCATAGACTTTCAACCAGTTCCAGACTTTTTATCTCACCTTTTCTCCTTATTCAGGATTCATGATGTCTCAAATTTTGAGCATTTTCTTGGTATATGGTGCATAGTAATATACTTTGTCTTTCTTATGCTTTCAGATATCAAGATTTCAGGTTTCTTCTATATGTTGCTTTTATTCTTTTATTACTTGCTCACTTTTTTCCCAGATTCCCCTCTTTTTTTTGAAATGTTCTATCTGCTACTTTCTCCTCTCCAGTGTTTTATTTTCGTAGGCTATCTTTCCCCCTCCCCTTTTTAAACCCTTTATAAACATCATAATAAAATTTTTAAAGGGAAAGGAGGTTAAAAAAAAGCATTTTTGTTATTCCAGGTTTAACCAGAACCCTACATAGCTTCATAAGTAAGTTGTGAAGAATAAGTAGGTTGATGATTTGTATCAATGGGAACTGACATGTATGGTGTATCTGCCTTTTGACCCAGCCATCCCACTTCTGGAAATATATCTGAAGGAACCCAAAACTTTAATTTGAAAGAACATAAGCACCCCTGTGTTCATTGCAGCATCACTTACAATCGGCAAGATATAGAAGCAGCCCAAATGTCCATCAGTAGATGAGTGGATAAAACAACTATCTGACATTTACACATTAGAATACTACTTGGCCATAAAAAAAGAAGAAATTGTTACCACTTGCGACAGTATGGATGGACCTGGAGAACATTTATGCCAAGTGAAATAAGCCAGGCAGAGAAAGACAAATACCATATGATTTCACTCATATGTGTAATCTAATGAACAAACTGAACTAACAAGGAAAATGGGGTCAGACTCATAGATGGAAAGCAGATGACAGCTAGTGACAGGGAGATGGGGGGTGGAGGGATTGAGGAAAAAGGAAAAAGGACTCATGGGCACGGACACCAGTGTGATGATTGCTGCAGGGAGGAGTGTATAGGGGACTAAATGGTAAAGACAAAAAAAAAAAAAAACACAGTAAAGATTAAATCAAAATAACAAAAACAAAAAAATGTGCCAAGACCTTATTTCCTTTTAAAATCTGAATAATTCTATGCTGACATTGGTATTATATGTATGAAAAAACTGAAGTTATCATATCCTGGAGGTCCTGGCATTTAATACGTGACAATGTTAGAATGTAAACTCTGTCTGATTTTGTTATACTCTTGATATCATATAGTGCAGTTGTTAAAGGCACTCTTTATCAAGGTGCCCTGCTTTTTCTGAATCCTAGGTAAACAGTGAAATAGCTTAATAACTATCTACTTAATTTCTACTTAACTTCCCTGTATCTCATTTTCCCTGTGTGTGAAATGTTGATAACAGTAGTATCTAACTTCATGATTGTTGACACGATTGAATACATTAATGTATATAAAAGGCTTGAAGAGTATCTGACATAGTATGTCATAACAGATTTTATTATCTTACTCCCCTCTCTTTCTCAAGGGAAAAAAAAGACATAATTTCCTCTCAAGGATAGTCTTAAATGTAGGATATGTGACTTCGAAAGTCTGATGTCTATTTGTACTGATTTTTTTTTCATGTTGTCTTTCTAGAAATTTCTATTTCTAAGGATTGAACAGGGAAAAACTTACTAAGTGGGTTAATGAAAGAGAAATATGCTGATCCATTTTACTGTTAAGAGGAAAATAAACCATGTAACTTCTGAAGATGGCTCTCAGTTATGATTTTTAAGAAATCCTCTAAATTAATTTCACTTTTTCATCTTCTACCCATTCTGTTCATTCCTATTTAAAACCCTTTTTAATGTTTATGTCCTCTATATTTAATTAATATCCCTAGAAAATACTCTCTCCATAACTAAGTTGCTTCAGAATCGTAGTTTTCAAATGTTGGTGTACAATGTATGACAAGTAGTTGCAGGAACTTTTAAACGATCCTGGAACAATCTCCTTGCTTGCTTGGCTTTTATATTTCAAAATAAATCCAAACCACTCCAAGCCTGAGGACCATCAGCCTTCAGCAAAACTTTGCTTCTTGGCTGTACATGAACGCGAATCATTTTTTAAACTGTCTGACCAGCAGTACATAAATCTTTTTGTGTATACAGGTGACCTCATAAATATTCTTTTTTACCCTTTGTGTATTAGACAGATAAAATTATTAAAGGCTTTGGACATTAAAACTGCCTAATCATTAAAACTGGAAGAACAGAGAGAGGCTGCAGATCCATTCTCTGTACATGTGTTTTAAAGTTCAGGAGGAAAAGACTTGAGAAAATACTTTGCAGGCTTTGCTGAAACCAAAGCATTTGGAGCACAATTTAATATGTTTGCCAAATCTAAATACAGCTGGGTTCTCCTGCAGTTTTTTTAATTGGGAACAGATTTCTGTGCTAATTCTGTAATGTGAAGTGAGTCCTAACACTATTTCCTTCCTAAAATAGGGACCACTTCTCATATTGACAACCACTTTGCAAAATTTTTGTAGCAATTCAAGTAATATCTGACTTATACATTACAAACTTTGATAAACAAAGCACTGAAAATTTTTAAGAGTAAATATTTCAAATTGCCGTAAGGACTTTTTTAAAAAGGGTCTTTTTAAAAAAGGACCCTTTAAAAGGACTTTTTAAAAGAACCTTTTAAAAAAAGGATTCAGCATGTAGTTTTTAAATACAGCTCTTTTGATAAAATTATTTGGGGAATGGTTTTGCATTCATCGAACTGTTTTTAAGCTGCATTTATAAAGTGCCTTTATAGTAATACATATTTTTATTAAAATAATCTATACCATATTGCATCATCATGATTTTCCCAACATTCTACCCTTCGAAAATAACAATTTTTTGTTGACAGTATACTATAACCTGGAGTATTCATTGAATTGTAACAGTATAGTGAAAGAACTATTTTAGGAAATTGAGTATAATTGAAATACAGACAATTACTAAGGAGACTCTATAAATACTGTTTTCATTATGAAACAAACAAACACCCCCATGATATTAGTTTAACATTAAAGATTCTCCTACCAATGTGCTTTGAGATGGTCCTTTTCCTATTATTATGCAGAGCAGCTAAATAAAGGATGCATGTATATATCAGTCTATTCCTGAGATCTTTATTCTCTTCCTTGAACTAATACCACATTGTCTTAATATTACTATATTTATTTTATGGAAAGTTTTAGTATCAGTTGAGCAAGCCCTCTCATGTTTTATTCTTATCTAAGAATGCTTAACTACTTATGGCCTTTTAAATTTCTATTTACTGTTTAGAAGCAATTTTATAGTTGAGAATTCTATTGTGATGCTAGTTGGTAATATATTTAATCTACTGGCATATTTCAGAAATATTGCAAGTTTGGTTTCCTTTCACCACAATAAAGCAAGAACTGTAGATCAATTGGTAAAGAATTGATATATTTATAAGAAGGAGTCAGCTAATCCATGACTATGATTTGTATCTCCAATTGTATAGGTCATCTTTAATTTGAATAGTGTTACGATTTATTCTGTAGAATGAATGCATATCTTTTCTTAGATTTATTCCTTATTGACTAATATCTTTCATCCTATGGTAAGTTATACTTTATAAAAATATTTTTAAGCACTTATATTTAAAAACCCAATATTTTGATTTGCTGATATTATAGAGAACAATCTTATTAAGCTCATTAATTCCATCAATTTGTAGATTATTTATATTTTATGTAAATAATTTATCATCTATAAATATTGACAGTTGTCAATACTGATATTTTGAATAATAATAGTGATAATGGCTATTTTTGCTCGGGGTTTACTATAATAAATTTAGCATTAAGCTTTATCTTTATGGAAATTTTTATTTTGCAGAAATTCTTTCTTAGATTGAAGGATCTACCCTTTTGTTGCTCATTTGTTAAATTGTTTCTTCTTATTATGATCGGATGTTGAATTTTAATAGATTTTCTCTATAATATGTAAGCTAATAATGTAACTATTCTCTTTCAAATGTTAACATGGCAAATTTTAATGATATTTTTTATATAACCCAGCATTGTCCACCTGGAACAGGCCTAATTTGGTCAAAATATGTTTGGGATGTTACATTGCTGATTTTAGTTTGTGAAAGTTTTGTTTTGAATTTTTGTATCTATAATAATTAATGAGAGTGTCATATATGTTATTTTCACATTTTCTTTTCCTGGTTTTATATCAAGGTATGCTAGGCACACAAAATAAGATGTAAAATATACTTTTTGTCTAATTTCTAGCAAAATTTATGTTTTTGAAATTTTCATTCCTTAAATATTTGTTAGAAGTCACTAATATGGAAAAATGTTTAGGACTATTTTTTGAACCTTTGCTGCTGTGTATTTTAACATTTTAATTCTATGTAACTATACATGCATATATATGTGTGTGTGTGTGTATATACAGGGGTGGGAAAAAGTAGCTTTACTGTTGCATTGTGTCATTATTTTGTGTTAATAAAGCTATTGCAATAATCAGAATCTCCATGTCATTTTCCATATGAACAACTGTAAACCTACTTTTTCTTCCCATGTACATAATGTTTATGGAATATTCAAATAAAATGAACACTTAGAAAAACACATACATCATGAATGTACAGATCAATGAATTGTCACACAACGAACATACTCATATAACCATTGCTTTATGTAAAAACAAAACAAAACAGAGAAATAGACATACGCCAGAGCCCCCTTGGGTCACCTCTGAATCCATCCCCAATCACAACATAACCACTGATCCAACCAACTTACAAAACCGAAAGTTAATTTTGCCTGTTTTTCAAGTTGTGTGTGTGTGTGTGTGTGTGTGTGTGCCTGGGTGCCTGGCTTGTTTCACTCGATATTATGTTTGTGTGATTCATCTATGTTCCTGTGAGTAGTAGTGGTCTGTTCATTTTCATAGCTGTTAGGTACTGCACTGTATGTCCATTGTATTGCTAATGCATATTTTAGCTCATGTCTGTTGAAAATAATGTTGCAATAACTATTCTTACAGAAGCCTCTTGTGTCACGTATGCACATTGTTTTGGGGGTATTTACCTGAGAGTTAGAGTGGAAATGCTGTTCATTGCAATCTTTGTTAGATAATGCCCAACTATTTGTGTATGAAATTTCCTGTTGATCCACTTCCTGCCAATATTAGTGCATTGGTAAGTGAAGTATTGTGTCATGTTTTAATTAGAATTTATCTATTATTAGTGAAGTTGTGCCTCTTCAGTATGCATACTAGCTTTTTGCAGATCATGTGAAATGCCTATTCAAGACCACTTCCCTTTGACAAATTTGGTTTGCTTGAGGTTTATTTGTGAATTTGTAGTAGTTCATTATATATTCCAGATATGGGCCTTTGTTAGTTACATGAGTTTATAACTTGTATAAATTCCTCTTGTGGACTTGACTTTTCACTTTCGTAAGGATGCCTTGTGCCAATGTAAAATTAAATTCTTAATTTTAATGCAATCAAGTTAATCACTCTTTAATTAATGTTATGTGCTTTTTTGCAATGTTTAAGACTTTTTCTTTTTTTTTTTAAGATTTTATTTATTTATTTTTAGAGAGAGGGGAAGGGAGGGAGAAAGAGAGGGAGAGAAACAGTAATGTATGGTTGCCTCTCACATGGCCCTCACTGGGGACCTGGCCTGCAACCCAGGCATGTGCCCCGACTGGGAATCGAACCGGGACCCTTTGGTTCCCAGCCCGCGCTCAGTCAACTGAGCTACACCAGCCAGGGCTAAGACTTTTCTTACTGTGAGGTCTTGTTTATATACTTCCTTATTTAGTTTTTAGAAACTTCTTTCTAAATTTCCATACATAATTAGTCTGGAATTTATTATTGTATATGAGATGAATAGCAGTAGTTTAAATCTATAAATTGTTATAAACCATATAAATCACCTTTACTGTCCTCTTTTAGAGTGTTTAAATAGATTTATCCACTTTCCATTATTTTTCTTATGCATCCTTTCTTCTTATCTCTTTGAGATTTCATTTAGATTATTTTTCTTATAACCGAAGTATATCATTCAGAATTTCGTTGAATATAGGTATATTAATTGTCAAGTCTCTTAAACTTTTATTTAACGTAGCCGTTTTCACCCACATTTTTAAAATATTTTTTTTCTTAGATATAAAAACCTGAGTTGAAACTTCTTTCATTTCAGCGCATTGGAGAAACTACTCTGTTTTTTGGCTTCCAGTTAAGAAGTCAGCCATTAATCCTTGGAAAGTAAAGATTATCTTTTCTCTCTCAGATGTCTTCTTTATCTGTGGTTTTCTGAGTTTCACTATGATTTTTCTACTTTTTTTATCCTGCTGAAGTTTTATTACATTTTTAAATGTGTGGACTGATATCATTTTCCATTCTGAAAATTCTCAATATTTTCAAATATTGATTACTCCCCATTCTCTTTCTCTTCTTTTTGTGACTCCAATTAACTGTATGTTAGTTGTTCTTACTGTATCCTTAAGAATCATAATTTAATCTTTCCCATTATTTAATCTTTTTGTCTCTCTGTGCTCCACTCTAAATGGTTCCTTATCTATCTTGAATTCACAGTTTCTTAATTGGAATTAATTTGCTTTTCAGTTCATTAAATGTCTTTTTTTAGCTAGTATACTTTTTAGTTATCCACATTCTATTTGGCTTTCTCAAATGTGTTATATAACTTGAAAATACTCAGTTATATTGTTCTTGTTTGGCTTTTATCTTCCTGAAATTTCTAAGCATGGTTATTTTACAATTAGAGTTTGATAATTGCAATATGTAAAAGAGGATTTTATGGATTTTGTGTTTTGTTATTGTTCCCAGTAAAATACTGAGTTTTTCTTTGTTGTTGTTGTTTCTCTTGTTCTATGGTTATCATGAAGATAGAGGACTTTTTAGGAGGAAATTCACTTGAGATTGTCAATTACATTATTGAAGGGAATGTTTAGCAATTTTAAATTTATGTAAGGCACTAGAAATGGGAAAATGGTGAAAATGAGTTTGGTCACAAGGTACACACAGTGGTGACTAGCTAAAAGCAATACTCTAAATTACCAAATACTAAATAACTAAACACTAACTCACTAATCATCAGATATATAGGGTGGGGCAAAAGTAAATTTAAAGTTATTTGTGTGAAACATAATATAGTAATTAATAAATGATAATACAAGAATAAACTGTGTTTTGTGTATTCACAGCTGTAAACTTACTTTTGCCCCATCCTGTATTAAGTTCTTTAAATTGTCAGCAGTTTAAAGTTGCAAACAAAAACAGTAATTATACAATATGTTCTCAATTAACCAGAAAGTTCAATTAAGCACATCATCAAATTATTGCTAAAAAACTTCACTATATGTCTTAATTATACTTCTTTGCTCCTTTTTTTTGTCAAAAAATGTAAATTATCTAACTTCCTGAATGGAAATTTTTGTTTATTTTTTCTAAGATAGTACTGTTCTATTTTATGTCTTTCTTTTTTTTACAACAGCATAATTTTTAAAGTGGCCTGGCAGAAGCCAAGTTCATGGAATAAAATCTGGTCCTTGAACCTATTCAATATTGTAACATCAAATCTTTTAAATCACATTTTTTATATGAAATTTGTATTCTTTGCATCAAATGACCACACTATTTACTACTCTGCCTGTGAAACATTGAATAGATATTCATTTAAGACATGCATTCCTTGGGGTAATAATAAGCTTTATATTATTTAATATGAAATAAGACATATCAAAATACTTGTACTTTTATATATCAAAGCCACAGTCACTTTTTCTCCATCTCTATACGTGCAAATACAAAAAGGAATGCAAAATAATAGAACGAGGTGAATATTATGCATTGATATTCTAGGGAGATTTCCTGAAATTTCTGTTTAGTGAGTGACATAAATGTAGCACATGAGATCAGTTTAACATCTAAGGTTAATTCTTTACCATCATTACTTTCTATGAATTGCTTCATCATTTTCTGACTTTCTTAATGGTCATTGTATAACTCTGTAGGTAATAAGGTTGCATCTGTAATTTACCCATTCATGAAACTCCTAAGAGAATATTTTCTGTCTAGTTTACTTGGCAGGGCACCATTTTAAATTTGATTTTCGAGTACTCTAAGCAAATCTTTGAGAACTGTAACTCGAGGTAAAACCTGCTAGCAGTGAGTCCTTCACATAGCCCAAGGGTTGGTTTGGTTTTGATTAGTTTTACTAGACTTCATTTGGTTTCAATTAAACCTTGAGACAGGCCAGTGACATTAATGAAAAATGTGCCTTTCTCAAGTTAGAAAATAATTCTTTTGTGTAGAAAAATGTAATATTTTCTTCACTGGAGCAAATATCTACTCAAAGACAATTTTAGAAGATTTAATAAGGTATATAGGGAGAGATATTTGTATATTGAATGGTATTGTGTTATATTTTTGAATATTTGTTCTCCGTACACTTAGATGACAAAGTGACAATCACTCCATATGCTTCCAAAGCAGTAGCAAGACATATTTAATTATATAACTGTAAAAACCTTTTATATTTAACTGTATATGTGGAAAGCAACTTAACTTAAAAATAAGTGATTATTTCAGTGAGTTCAGGGAATATTTCAATTCATGTATTTTCTAAAAGACTTTATTGCAATATTGCATGGTCATATATTATGTCTAAATGAGAGCATTTACTTAATTTGTTAGTCCTTATTACCTAGAAAATAATCTGCCAGTATTCTATCTCCTGATATTAGTTAAAAATAATACATATTATTCATTTGGGAACTTCAAGAAGCACATCGCAAAGTTATCATTATAGTGTGTGCCTGAAAAAAAGAAATATGGTGTTTTTTTCTTAGAGAAAAACTTCAGATATAAGTTCTTTTATGTTTTCCAAATATTTATTTCATCTGTGACAATGTTTTTTGGTCTCCTAAAATTTTATTTTAAAAGATTGTACATTGAGCAATAAAGACAAAAACAAGACAAACTCAAAAGTGCTTTTACTGATAGAAAATGTAATATTTAAAAAAAACTATGATCCCTTGCTTCAAATAATATTGATTTTTCTCCAGAGGCATCACCAAATATGTCACCTGTTTCAGATTATGACAAAAGTATTGCAGTTATAAATGTTGGACACATGTACAACAATTAAATATAAATTAAGGTTATTAGAAAACTGTTCTTTTATACTTTCAGCATAAAATGAAGAAATTATTAAATATATGGATACCATTTATAAATAATATGCCTGCATAATTTCAAACTGGCAAAGAAGTGTGCTTAAAAAATGTCGGCGAATTTAAAGTTTAGTATCCTGAAGCCAAGACCAAATCAAAATCGACTCTTGACTAAGTGTCTTCCAATTCTGTGATTCTAACACAACAAATATTTCATATTTACAATTTTTTTAAAAAGTTGAACTCTCAAAGTGTTGCATTCCAAGATTAAATATAAACAGTCTTCTCAAATATTTTTGTTGAGTTATTAATACTTTGTGTGTTGACTTAAGTTAAAATTCATGACATCTGGCATGCATGTGAATAAAGTCCTCACATGTTTCATTATATCTAAATAAATAAAATGGGGAGGAAAAAGCACTGACTTCATATTCAGACTGCCCAGCTTTGGGGTGAGGTCTTGCCATGAATTTACACTGTGTCTTTGGGCTCTTCCTTTCTGGGCTTTACTTTCCTCAAATAGAAGGGAAAAAAACAAAAAAAACAACTAGAAACTCTTAATGGTTCTTTCTTCCTTGAATATTCTATTAGTGTAGTTATTTTGTCTAGCCTAGAATTATACATGATATCATTTCAATTTTGTAATTTTTTGACCTTGTGACTTTTAAAGTTATCTTGAAGGTAGTAAAACTAATTATACTGGAAATGATGTTTATTCAATATTTTACTACTACTTCTAAATAAATAGATATAATTTTCCCTATAGACCAAGAACTACTTATTAGGCCATTAAAGTGTATTGAGAACCTATTGTTTTATCTTCCAGATACTGGTGAAGACCTCAGGGTCCTAGGGATAAGAAATTTAAAGGTGAATAAACATGGGCTTCAGCATTAAATTCCATCCTGGATTAGTAAAAGTGGCGGTACATCTTTCAATGCATAAAAAATAGGAACAATTCATTCAGAAAATGACTATGTGTTATTACTTCAGCATGCTCATCAGAGGAGAGATTAATATAACATTTTTTCACATATAGAGAAACATAAAGTTTAAATTGAAAAGCTCATGTATTGAATTACCTGGTCGGGAAGGAAAAGAAAGGAAGTTACCATTTTTACTAGAATGTCAGAGGTGCATTTCATAAACTACTTTCATGCTGCCTTCAAGAGCTGCAATGATCATCGAGATAAAATTCATGAAGTTCTATGGAACATGGAAGGTGTTGATGGCACTCAAAAAAGGTAAGGCCACTAATTTTCCTGAGTCGATTAACAAAAGGCCACAGAACCTGGATTTTCTAAAAGTAGAAAGATCATCCCAAAATACTAGTATATAAAATGAAAAGCAACTGCCTACTATCTTTCTGTCTACCTTTATTTTTGGTTGTAGTTATATAAAAAGCTTTAGTCTTAAAAAAAAAAAAAGAATTAAAGGTTTGTCCAAGTCATGGGATCAACCCAGGATTTCAGTATAACCCAGATTTTGGATAATCACATTTCCTTAAAATGTGCAGTAGACTGAATTGTTTCCGTAGCTTCTGAAACCAACCACTGACTTCAAGACAGAGCATGGGCAGCCACCAAAAAACAATGGGATTTATTCCTTCATCCTGACTTTAAATAAACAATCTTAAAAATCAAACACATTTACCTTTTTTCGTAAACACTTTTCAAATACCTCTAAGGAATCTCCATGCTTTGTAGCTCAACCGATTAGTCTACCTTGTTCACATGAGGAGATTCTCAGCTCTAAGGACTCTCACTTGGAAAAGATGGATATCAAATGGGAACATAATGTGGAATTTGCCTTTCACAGAATCTTTTCAAACAGGAACCACAGTGCAACAACTTTTGGAAGAGAGCGTTGGGAATAATGTGAAATTTTGGAATATAAGCTATTTTTTTGTTAACCTCATGAGAAAGCTAATTAAGGGTATATGTTTCTGTATCGGTTGAAGAACCCTAATTTTTTTTAAAGAAATCACAATAAAATGCAGGCTATTGTAATGAGAGATAACTGTCACTTTGCCAGTTTGGAGATATTAGCCTAGCAACCCCATGCAGTACCTGCAGGAAACATTGAACTGTGAGCTATAAGTCCTGAGTTGTCATAGTGAATCTGGCATGCACTCCTTGTATTATTTTGTTCATACCCATTCACCTCTTCTGGAAGTGATCATTAGCGCTTACCAACATTTTCTGGCATCCCTTGTGTTGAGATTGGAACCATGTGACAAAAACTGGACATTAATCCAGGGGATGTTGCTCACTTCCAGTCTGTGGGAGTTAAGTGAACCAGGCTATGATTTCAATAATCTCTGTCATCTGCAAAGCAGTAAGCAAAGGATTTCAAATGACCAAGTTGTGAGGTGGAAGCAAGGAGATATCTGAGTTGTATAAAACAGAAGAAATACATTTGCTTGTTATGACATGAGCAAGAACTAAATTTTGTTGTGTTAAGTCACTCAGAAGTGGAGCTTTTTTTTTTTTTTTTTTTTTTTTTTTTGCCACAGGATGGCCTGTCTTATGCTTATTAATATTTTGGGGGAGTCATTGTGGACTGAGTGGCTTGGAGACTTCTAGGTTATGACCCCCTTTGAATTCCTGGGACTCTCTTGGGGTACATGATTTATTTTACAAGAGAAGGTACCGAGAGATTTGAGGAAAACTGACTAAGGTCAAAAATAAGTTTGGGGCTTATTGTAAAAAGTACTTTGCTGAAACCCTGTAGACTCATATTTTCCCAGCCAAATTTCCCTATAACCTGGGAGATTAACTATGGGACTATTCAAATTGGCCATTAATAAAATGCCAAATTGACATGGTTCCTGTGGAGTAGATGTTTTTCATTTAGACATGATGTAATTCTGTGATGCAATAAATGATAGAGCATTCAGGGGCCTTTCAACCCAGGACTTATTTATAGTATGTTGTAATATGTACATACCATTGTGTATATTTTCAGTTGGCAAAAAGAAAAAGATCCTACCTCCCTCTTTACTTTTAATATAGTTACAAAAACCTTACAATATACCACAAAGCTGTTTTCACATCGCTTGAATTTAGAAACTTAAGGCATTTATTACTAACTATTGGATAGATTCTAGTCTTTGGCAGCCAGAGCAGATATGACTATAGTCACAATTATCAAATATCCAAAAATAAAATATAATATACATATAAAATATTAATTAAAATTAAATTAGTAAATGTTTATACAGTATGTAGAACAGAGCTTGACAAAGGATTAACAATGTGTATGTGTTTAAGTAAAATATATAAATAAATGTGATGATAATGGACCATAGATTCTGAGAATCAGGATCTAGATTGTCTTCCTATCTAATTTTCCTCTTGTAAAACTCCAGATACATGTTATCCAGTTTCCATTTAACCATTTTTGGTGCCAGGAAATAAGGTTGTGTATCATCTGGTAATTTATATCCACCAATATCCCAATTAAAAATGAGAAAACAGGTTTAGAGAGGTTAAGAAGTTTACCCAAATTTACACAGGAAGTAAGGCTCACCATCACTGTCTGCCTGGTAAGTTCCTAGTCCCCAATATCATTGTCCCTGTGATTAGTAGTAGGAATATCAGTCATGTGATTGGACTGTGATAGCCCACAAATTCCACTTATTTTTTCATGGAGTCGGAATCATTAGAGCCAAGACTGTGGACTAATTCCATTCGCACTAATCTATGTATTTCATTCAACTACTAATTCAACTATTTAATAATCTGTGCTACAATTTTGTCATGTGATCATACGTCTTATCTCTCAACTCTTTAAACTTCCCCCCCCCCCCCAGTATCTAGGGTATTTACTCTGTAATCATCTTAAAGGCAAGGCAAGGCGCGTAGAGAATGTTTGCCGGGTGTATAAAAGCTAAAGGAAGGCAAGTAAAAGTGAGTTTGCTGGTAGAATAGTAATTTGGACTTCAGTAGATACTGAAATAGGTAAAAGCTTCTATCACTGCTCTAACTTGCCTCTGGAACATTTTGATTTTCATATTAGAAATGCACCTTATAAATTCAATCACTATGTAGTCTATAATTTGCTCATACAATTATATCACTTATGTACTCTTTACCATTTACTAAAAATCATCATTCTGCCTCTCTCTGTTTCATAGGTGAGTCTTAATTTCAATTTTTCCATAATTGCTTCTGTAAAATATATATTTGCTTTGTTTTTGTGCTGATTAAAGATATACCTTGCCACCATTGAATTCTAGATATAATCCCATCTATAGTTGCAGAGATACTCATTTGTCTTATGTTAAAGATTAAAGGCAAGGTTTTTTTTTTAAATAACCATTTTCCAGGGATTGCTATTTTTAGCAACCAAGGCCATGTCACTTTTGCCATTATTTTAAAGTAAACCATTCATTTGATTATGGGAACTGAATAATCTCTTCTCAAAGGTATATTTTTCAAACTATAACCTGATTAAAATTTTCCCAAACCTTTATCTCCATAGAGATCATTTAGTTGGATAATTATGTGAAAAAACAGATGTGTTGGCTTCAGGTTTGCAATCTTAGCTTCAGTAGTTGATACTCAAGTAATACTAAACAACATATTTAATTTTCCTGAACCTCATTTTTGTTTTGTGTAAAAAGAGAATAGTATGTCACACAGGATAGGGATCAAGGGCACAGAATCTAAACCCGAGTGACCTAATTTAAAGGTTGGCTCTGCTATATACTGACTGTGTTACCTTTGGCAAATCACTTAACCCGTGGTAGCTTAGTTTCCACAGTGGAAAGATGAGGAAATAATAGTTTCTACCTCATACGGTGATTGTGAGGAGTACACACAGAAGCTTGCTTTATTTTTCATAGTATGATGGAGATTCAACATAAAATGTGAGGTATTTGTATTCTGCTAGTGGCGCTGATGGTGATTATTAGTTGTGTGTATGCCATGGTACTTTGATTGTAGCTCAGGGCGCCTGCATACTTCTTTTGTGGGACGTCTACTCAGCCCTGCCATTTTATAGCAAACATAACTACAGATAACATGTAAATAAATGGGCATAGTTTTGTTTCAATAAAACTTTATTTCCTAAAACTGGGTTTCAGGCTGTCTTGGGACTACAAATCACAGTTTGCTGAACCGTAGTTTAACTGACAGTTAACGGGCCAGTTGGATACTGTCAGGAAACTTGATGCCTTTTCTTCTCAAAGTACACATACTCCGTCTCTATTGCTCTGTTCTGGGGCTTTGTTTCCCTTCAGTGGCCTGAAATATTTCTGTTTTCAACTGTGTGACAAAAGGCTTTCCTATCCTGTGCCAAAGAACTCTGTTTCACAGTGCTCATCTGGACTTATTAAGTGGTATTGTGAATCATTTTATAGAATCAACTCTGCTCATAATAAGAAGAGCTTCCTATTTTCTTATCATAATTTCTATTGAGTTTGTAATCTTATGATTATGCTGTTTGAAAAGTATTTGACTCCTAGTGTTTTATTTCAGGGCCTTGGGGTCCTTCTTTACAACAAATTGTCATATGCATTGTTTGTCCTGTGGATAATGGTCAGTGTACTGGGTCTTGATTTATTTTTCTTATTGAAATTTTCATATTGACATACTTATTGCTGCCCAAATATTGGCTTTGACCTACACCTAGACCATACTTTCTAAGTATAAATCTCCACCTTCTTCAAACTATAGAATATGGAATTTCAATTATAAAACTGAGGGAAAAATATTACACTCCAAAATAAAAAGATCTCAAGTTGGGACACATATTTTTCTGTTGGGCATGTTAATGTACCCCCAAATACTGGACGTATATTTGATCAAGATGCTCAGTTGCTGTGCCTTAAAATCTGTATCTGCTTTTTGTAATATGGTTTCCACATGCTACTTGTAACCAATGACTGAGTGCAGAAGGAAAATTAATGCTGGCCGTTTGCTGGGAGATCTGTGGCACATTTATCAGGCAATTTTAGCTCAAGTACTGCCCCCCCCAACACACACCCCACTCGGAACAAACTTGGCACACTTTTAGAACCGCACTGTTCTAGAAGATGCTTCCAACAACACAACAAAAAACAAAGACAATGCCAAACAAATTACTTTCCTTCTCTCTCCCTTATCCTGATTGGAACTACATAATATGTGACGACTTCAACCACATTTTTGGTCCTCCTTACCATGTTTCTTCCTCATGTCTTCCTTACCATATTTCCCTCACAGGCATTGCCCCTAAATATATTACCTGAATTGCTAATTTTGACTGGGAGTTGGCTTCTAGGTACTCTGTCAGATGGCAAAACTAACTTAGAAATATGATTTTGCTATCACCTGTTTTGGAATAAGCAAATATTTTTTTAAAAGGTGAATAGGGAGCACTGTTCAAGAATCCAGAAAAACATAAGCTTGGAAAAATTCCCTTGTGTTTGAGGAAGCAAGGTAGAATAAGAAGCGTATTGTAAAGGAAAAGTGAAGGTTTTCATGAGACATTGTGTCTAAGAAGATGCATGCTAGAAATTGCAGGTCTAGCCCTTTTTAAACACTTGTGAGAATCAAATTATCTCCCTCTTCCTCCATCATGAGGGCTGATCAAAACCCAGTTGGTTAAAAAGGATTTATTAACATTTGTGGAAATTCTGTTGTTCGCGAGGCACTGTGAACACTGTGCATTTGAATGAAAACATCCTAATGGCCTGGCCTCTCACTTCACCCATAGTGTCTGTTCACCACGAGGAAGAGCAGCCGTGTGCTGCATCTCCCAAATCCCTGTGACATTTTCCCTCAGCAAATGTATTTATTTTAATAGGTCTTCTAGCTAAGGAAACTATGTTTATTGTTACCTAATAGCTTCATATTTGGGGGGGATCCTTTATAATGTACCTGAACAACTTAGTAAAAATAACTACATGTAAAAGAATTTGTGCTTAAATAAGTGAAAATATAACATACAAATTTTACATTTAGTATGGTTTCCATGATGTTAATGTACATATTTGTGTATATACAAAATTGAAATGAGTTTAATAATAATACTTGATATTTATGTCATACTAGTGGGGTTGATTTTCTTATTTCCCAATTTTTGAAGTTTTGTCTTATAATGAGTGCTATAATTTGAATATTAAACATTAAAATTTAATCAAAGTTACAATATTGGGTAACAATACCTTAAAATTTTGCATAATAATACACATACATAAAAGTTTAAAATTATTTTGAAGGTACCATTTTTAAAATTTATCTAAGAAAATATTTTGCCTTTGTTGATTTATAATTAATGATAAGGTAATTTGGAAATATTAGATACGTATTTTTATTTCCCAATGAAGTAATACTCTATTTCCTTTTTTTAGAAGGCTCTAGGGTTTCAGTAATTTTAATTATTCTTTAACAAATTTTATTGAAAAATTTAAATTTTAAATATGTTCCATTCCACTCTAATCATTTCTCATTCTCACATTCACCTTTGGGACAAAGTCCCCAAACTGGATCTCATTCTAACAAAGGTTAATAGACTTGGATTATACAGGGGTGAGAAAAAAATATGTTAAATTACCAGCTATCATTTAAAAGATAAATCATAGGTAAGGATACAAAATAATAACAATAACAAGACAAGTAATACAAATACATAATAAATAATTAACAAATGAATAATGCAAGAATAAATTCTGTGTTTCTCATATTCACAGCTGTAAACCTACTTTTGCTTACCTCTGTAAATTGAATCTACAGTTTCTCTTGGCTAATGTTTCAGTATAAAAATAACCAAAAGACATATTTCATAGTGTTTCACACTTCATAAAACACTTTCATTACACTATCTCATTTTATCCTCCCAAGATTGTTGGAATGCATGGCAGAGTTATTTCCATTTTGCCAGATGAGTACACACAATTAATGTGCAGTAGAACCAGGATTCAATCTTGATTTGACTCCAGGTAAATCGAAATCAATGGCAATCAAAATGTAAAGGAAAATTAATATAGGAATGTGCAGTAGGAATAAACACACTGGGGAGACTAAACTTTAACTTAGAGCTATAATCATTAACTTGTACAATTTTGAAACCCTTGCACTATAGTGATTTTCAATTTTTTATATTGCACTTTTAAAAATGTAAAGAATATGACATTAGCGAAAGTATAAAAATGGAAACTTTAGCCATAATTCTGCAAGTACAAAACAAATATGATCAGTTTTATGAATTTAATTATTTTCCTTTTTCTTTAAGCAGTGTTGAAAGACATAATAATTTAATGTCTAAACTTCATCCATTTGAGAGGAGTGGGGGCTGAAATGAGGTGCCTAGATCCAAAAGTACAAAGGATCAATGCCTTTGTCTTGTGGGCAAGATAGTTTCAGGGAGTGGGTCTCTCTCCTCATCTTCTTCCCCTCATCTGTCTAGACCCCAAACCTAAAATAACCTGCATAACCCCTCCCGACTCTGTTATAGATTATAGAGAGAAAACAGTAGTTCCTGTGTAACAATGACTTCGAGGAGAGTAAATCTTTGCTTCAAACATTTCATAGATTGGTGAACTAGGAAACTAGGGACAGACAGTCACCTAAAGCTAAAGAAATCCAGTTGTTGGAAATTCTATATTTGAGTAATTGTAAACCAAATGGGTATATTTATAGTAAACATTCAATTTTGTTTGTTGCTTTTTTTAAAATTTACATTGTGTGACTTATAAGTTATGAAAATTGCCTCTGTTGAGCAGTCCCATGGAGATGCAATTGTCTGTTAGGTTATCTTTTTAAAAATCATCACCTGGTTTTTTAAGCCATTTAACTTTTAAATGAACACAGATTTATTTTGGTGAAGATTGTGAGTAGTGGGACTCAACAGAATATTAACATTTGGCTAAATCATCTGAATTTACTAAATAATCATTTCTATTTCTTTGTCATATCATTTAAATTAAGTATTGCATTCCTATAAATGCCTAAAGCCAAAGTATTTTAATTCACTGATCTATGATGTTAGTCCTGTGCCATGACCACACTTTTGAAAAAAACATCTCAAATGGATTCATTGAAATTATCTACATACCTCTGACCTTTCCTTATGTTGATATAAATACAATGTGCTTTGATCAAAGACCACTTGAGCACACAATCTATTCATCTCATCAATTCATCTCGTCAATTAAAGGGCAAGGTTTCCTAATTGTCCCATCCGTCTGCTTCATCACTCATTTCTCCTCCCTCCTTGGATCATGTCCAAGAGCATAGAGATATTCTGTAATTTATTAAATCTTCCAAAACAAATAACTCCTTGACCTCACATGGCCATCTAGCTACACTGTTTCCCTGGTTGGCCTCCTTTAAGACAAGACTACTCAACTGTATTCCATAGTATCCACTTCTAATTCCTTTCTCCCATTCTTCCTTGAGTCCTTTTCAATGAGGATTTTGTCCCTAATATTCTACTGAAGTAACTGTGGTCAGAGTCACCAGTGACATCCACATAAATAAACACAATGGTCAATTCTCAGTTCTCACCCTACTCAAGAAGCATTTGATACTGCAAATCACTTCCTCATTCTTGAATCCGTACTTCACTTGATTTCTAACAGTCAACTACCTCTTCCTTTTTTCTACCTCACCAGCTATTACTTCAAAATTTTATTATGTGTCATAATTCTTTGGACTTGAACTTTGGACTAGGGTGACTTTTGTACTCCATGAGGAATTGATGGGGGTCACTTGATGCTATTCAGCTGGTGGCTGATCTGTTCTTAAAGTTTTCAGGGTCATTTCAGTCACGTGCCTGATGCTTTGGTGAAAATAGCTGAAATGCTGAACTAAGCAGGTTTCCTCTTCCTATTAATTTCTCCCAGTGGTTTCTCCACCAGGGCAAGTAGACTTTATTCATGAAGGCTCAGAGTCAAATAAATCAAGGTAAGGCTGCCATCCTTTTGCACCCTAAACCTGTACCTGGCAAAATGAACTTCTTCTATGTACTCTCTTGGTCAAAGCAAGCATAAATTTAATGGGAGAGGAAATGGACCCATCAATCATTGGGAAGAGTATCAAAGTGTTTGCTGTCTTCTTTAACCTCACACACTCCTCAATCCTTGGCCACTTAATAATGCTAGAATATCACAGAGTTCAGTGCTCAGACATTTTCTCTTCAATCTGCCCATTCTTTTTATGAACTCATCCAGTCTCTTGGCTTTAAATATCATCAGTTATTTCATGACTTTAAAGTAATGCATTTTCATACTGAACTCCAGAACTCAGGACCCTTAAATATTCAACTTCATATCCAATATACTGAATATATCCAATATACTTTCTCACCTTCTGCACTTAGGTCTCTAATAGACACCCAAAACCTGCAGTGTATGAAATCAAACTCCCAATTTTCACCCTCAGATTTATTCCTTCTACAATCTACCTCTTACAGTTCTTCAGCTGTGTGACCTGGGACAAATGCCTTAACCTCTCACTAGAAGCATTAGTTCTTCTGTCTGTAAAATGGGGAAAATACACTGGTTTCTCTTCAGAATGTACAAATCTTTCACCTTTGAAAATGGGGAAAATATTAATATTTATCTCCCATGGATGCTATGAACCTGAGATGAAGTATTGCAAATAGAGTATGTAACCCACTGTCTGGAACACAGTAGGCACTACATAAATGTAGTAATGTCAAATATCATGTGATATCATTTTTGTGATGACTAATTTCACAGTTTGGGAAGATACACAATATTTCAATATTTAAACTTTTTATTCAATAACTCAGATGTTTTTCAATTCAAGAGATGATAAAGTGTAAAGCTAAAATTTATAACAGATTAGGATGATTTATTAGTGAGATTATCTTGTGTACTTTATGTTTATCATCTAATTGGGCCCTATTGTCTTCATAGAGATACTACAAATGTGGTGTATTATGTATTTAGGCAATTTTACTCAATTTTTAAAATAAATTTCTTAGTATCTTTGTTTTTTTTTTTTAAACATGTTTCTGGCATCAGTATAGTATGAAATTTTGTCTTTTCTCCTCAAATATTTACATCTTTATTTGTTAATTGCCTGCACAATTGATTAAAGCAAGTTATTTATATTAAAATGTACTTTGTCATTATATTTCCTATTTTTGAAGAATATTTCAAATTACCAATGAGAAAAGTCATGTAGTTATTTTAATATTGCATAGTATGCTGATGTAAACACTTCTCTGTGATTTATAAACATAGTAGGAATATTGGCTAGGTTTTACAATATTTTATTGTTTTTCTTAAAAATTTGATAATGTCACCCAGTTTCTCTAAATTATAATATATTATTTGCATAGGATTAAAGCTTACTTTTGCTTTACAAATTATTTTAAATGGAGAAAAGTCCATCGTAAGTGGAACAGACAATCATGTGTCCATTTTACAGTGCATTTTAAATTGTGCTACAAAGAATGACAAGACATTGCATTGAGTATGATGCGTAAAATTTCATAAGGACTATGAAATAAACACTAGCTTTTATTATTCACTGGAGCCGGGATACTACCTGACTATAAGAAAAATAAAGGTGTTACATATCTTAATGATAAATTAATGTTTTTAAAAAATACCTCCCATCATTATTAGAACAGCTTTAGATTTCCACAAATATTGTTTTACATGCAGATACTCTGATATTTCCTGTTACTTTTATTCTTTGAAAACAGTCAAAGTCAACAATATAATACCCTTCTTTTCAAAGATGTCTCTCCTTTGTCACCCTCTTCCCTATAACATCTTACTGTTTGTCAAACTGACAAAGATGTCAATAACACTTCCAGTCATTATGGTAAATCATACTATCCAGGTGCTCTGTTGTGGGTTTTCTTGGGTCTTTCTGGGTGAAACTGTGAAATCCAATGAGCTGGATTTTGTTTTCAGTCCTCAACTAAGGAAGTTAGTGTGTGGTTATGCCTAGCAGAGTATGAGCACCTTAGTGGGTGAAGCAAATAAACCTGGATTTCAAATCTGGCTGCACCTACTGCTAGTTGTATAACTAGGAAATTTGCTGAGTATTCCATGACCTCAGTATTCTTGAACATAAAATGGAGATAATGCTCACCTCCTATAGTTACAGTAAAAAATAAGTGAAATCATAGTTCTCAAGTGCTTAGCACAGGGCTGGAACCCCGTACGCTTTCATAAAACTTCATTGTAGCTTCATTACTTTTCCTTTCTTTTCTTAAATGTTGTCTTTTTCTTGTCTACTCTTTTTTAAAAAAGACTTTGGCTATATAAAATAAACTGAAACACACCTGTACATAAATTTAATAAAATGCTTAATTTAAAAATGTCCTGTGAATGTCCCACCGTGTCCAGTTAATATCTTATTTATAGCTGTTCATTAATGATTATGTGAGTTTGGAGCAGTTTCATAAGAGCTTAAAATCTTTTAATGTTAATAAAAATCTGATATTTGAAAACTTTTATGAAAAAGATATTAGTTAGTTAAACTTGCTAAGAAATACAGAGGTCATCAAGATGGTGACATAGGTCTTTCCCAACTTTAGTCTCACTCACAAGAAGACCAACCAACAACTATTGATAGACAAGATATCACTGTGAGGATCCCAGAAACTGGGGGTGTTGAAACACTTCTCTAGACAGCAGAGACCAAGAAGAACCATATAGGAGAGGTAAGAGGAGCTGTTCCACTTTGAGTGCTTTGCCCCTCTTCCAGGCCAGCACAGTGACATGCTGAACCTGTGGGAAAAGTAGAGCCCAAGGTGGACATCAGCTTTCCCAGTATTTCAGAATGCTCCTTGAGAGACTCAGGTTTTACTTCATGGAAATTTTAGGGGAACTCGTGGAGCACAACCAATGGGGATCAGATAAAGCTGGAGAAGGGATGCAGGGTTTTCAGCAACCAGTACTCAGGTCTTGGCAGACTGTTTTTTCTGTTTGCAGTGGTTCCTTAACAGAAATCGCAACCAGCAACTCTTTCCAACTGCAGAGCCAAGCTTGTGACTTCATTTAGTCAGTTGGCAGTTTTGCTTGATTTGGATCTCCAGCCAATGGATTGTACTGGTCATGGAGCATATTCTTTCACCTGCCCAGGAAGGGAACAAAACCCGCAATGAATTGTAGAATAGAGCAAAAATGTTTTTTTCAGTTATTAATGAATTTTTAGTTATTAATGAATACATTAAGAAAAAAAGAAAGATCTAAAATAAATAAGTTAACATTATACCTCAAAGAACTAGAAAAATAAGAATTAAGCCCAAATTTAACAAAAGGTAGCAAAAAATAAAGATGAGAGAAGATAAGTGAAACAGAAAATAAGAAAATAACATTAAATTAATAAAACTAAGAGCTAGTTCTTTGAAAAGAAAAACAAAATTGACAAATCTTTATCTAAACTAATGTGGCTTGAGTTCTAAAGAAGAGAACTCAAGTGACATTTTAAATGAAAGAGGAGACATTACAACAGATACCACAGAAATGCAAAGGGTTATAAAATACTAATATGAGAAATTATATGCCAACAAATTAGAAAACCTATAAGAAATGGATAAATTTCTAGAAAAAAACTACAACCTACCAAGACTGAATAATAAAGAAATAGAAACCCTGAACAAGCCAATAATGAGTAAGGATATTGAATCAGTAATCAGAAAAAATCCCCAAAAAGAAAAGACCCAGACCAAATGATTTCACTGGTGAATTCTACCAAACATTTAAAGAAGAATTAACATCAATTCTCATCAAACTCTTCTAGAATATTGAAGAAGAGATAACACTCCCAAATTTATTCTATGAGTAGAGTGTTACCCTGATACCAAAGCCAGAAAAAGGCACTACAAGAAAACTACAAGCCAATATAAATATAGATGAATATAGATGATACCTTGATAAATATAGATGAAAATATTCTCAGTAAATATTAGCAAATTGAATACGATACATTGAAAAGACCATGGACCATGATCAAGTGGGAGTTATTCCAGGAATGCAAGGATGGTTAAATATCCACAAATCAAGATGATAGACCACATTAGCAAGATGGAAGATAAAAATCATATAAATGTAAAAAAGCTTTTGACAAAATTCAACATCTTTTCATGATAAAAACTCTTGAAAAATTGGGTGTTGAAAACCATAAGTCAACATAATTAAGGCCATATATGACAAGCCCACAGCTAATAGCATAATCAATGGTGAAATATTGAAAGCATTCCCTGTGTGATCAGGAACAAGACAAAATATGCCCACTTCTATTCAACATAGTACAGGAAATCCTAAGCAGAGCAACCAGGCAAGAATCATAAACAGGCATTCAAATCAGAAACAAAGAAATAAAATTGCCTCTGTCTGTAGATGTCATGATCTTCTATATGGAAAACCCCAAAAACTTTACCAAAATTATTAGAACAATCTGAAAGATAAATAAAGAAAACAAATCCATTCACAATAGCATCAAAAGCAATAAAATACTAGAAATAAATTTTATCAAGGATGTGAAAGATATTACTGAAAACTATAGATTTTGAGTGAAATTGAAGAAGACACAAATAAATGGAAAGATATCTCAAGTTCATGGATGAAAAGAATTAATATTATTAAAATGCCCATACTACCAACTCAATCTAGAGATTCAATGCAATCCCTTTCAAAATTCCAATAGCATTTTTCACTGAAATAGAATCTAAAAAGCCTCAGATTTGTATGGCACCACAAAAGACTTTGAACAACCAAAACAACCTTGAAAAAGAAGAACAAAGCTGGAGGCATTATGTTTCCTGACTTCAAAACATATAATACATTACAAAGCTGCAGTGATAAAAATAATATAGTACTGGCTAAAAAGTGACAGAGACTAGTAGACAGATTTGAAAGCCCATAATAAGCTAATACATATGTAGACATGTTAACTCAAATTGCAGTAAAGACTTAAACGAAAGACTTGAAACAGTAAAACATAGGAAAAATCTTCTTAAAAATGCTCTAGGAAATGATTTTTTTGGCTATGATACCAACAGTGCAAGCAACAAAAGCAAAAATAAATAAGTGGGATTACATTGAACTAAAAAGCTATCGCACAGCAGAATGAAAAGGCAGAAATGAGAGAAACTAAGTACCAAACATGTATCTGACGGAATGGGAGAAAATGATTACAAATTATATATATCTGATAAGCGGTTAATATTCAAAATATGTAAGGAACTTATACAACTCAATAACAATAAAAATAATTTGATTAAAAATGGGCAAAGGCCTGAATATAATGTGACCCTAATGTCTCCATAGATATTTTTTATGATCATATTCTTTATTGTTTAATACTGTAAATATTTGGTCTGTTTCTTCTAAATACCAATTTTATGACTTTGTTTTTACTGTATGGACATATTCTGACTCTTTTTAAAAAATATTACTTTATTGTTGTTTGATTAAAGTTGTCTGCATCCTCTCCCCTCCCCTCCCACCACCCCCTCCAAACCCACCTCCCTCCCCTGCTTCCCGCCTCCTCCTTGGTTCTGTCCATGTGTCCTCTATAGTGATTCCTGTGAACCCTACTCCCCATAGTCCCCTCCCCCCACCCCCTGGCTAATGTTAGATTGTTCTTAATTTTAATGTCTCTGGTTAAGTTTTTCTTGCTTTTTGCTTTTGTTGATTATATTCCAGTTAAAGGTGCGATCATATGGTATTTGTTCCTCAGTGCCTGGCTGATTTCACTTAGCATAATGTTCTCCAATTCCATCCATGCTGTTGCAAAGGGTATAAATAAGCTCCTTCTTTCTCTCCGCTGCGTAGAATTCCATTGTGTAAATGTACCATAGTTTCTTGTTTTGAGCAGGACAAAATTTAAAGGACCTTTTGGTGTTGTCCAAACTCCTCTGTGGACATTTTAGACAGGACCAAATATCCAGCTAGAGTCTACAAATGCAAAATACATATGAAAACTCAAGGCTTTAAAGAAGGTTATATTGTGTTTTTCTATGCTAACAGGAAGCAGTACTATCTGAACAAGAATGAATATTCAACTCTGAAATCATAATCAGAATTTATGGATTAGTTCAATTGACTTATTCTTTATGGAAAAAATATTTATATACTAACTTCAGGAGTTAAATGCAGGCCTTTCATTGGTTATCTTAAATCTCATAATATTTATTCTTAATTTTGATATGAGTATCTGATTTTTTATCTTGGCTTAACATCAAAAATAGAATTATTCTTTCAAATATTTTAATCTTGACATAAAAAATTTACAGCACACATACACAATATTTTTGTAGTCAAAAATACAATTATTTTTACTGAAATGTATTTCTAGGCAAGTATATTTTGTAGAGAGCCCTCGGATTTCAAAGGGTAACATTAGAAAATCACAATACGTTACCTCAAATAGGCAGTTGTGAGGACATGACAGTTACTTGCAGGATTAATGCTAAGAGTTAATACTAGTAAAAACACATTTTAGGAGATGTTAGGCAGAAATGTTGCAAAAGAAATAGTCTTTCTGGGTTTTTTTTAAAGCTCTTGTAATTACCTAGTCCAAATAGGGAAGAAAGCCTAAGTTTTAATTCATGGCATATTGCTATAATACACTATTAGCCTAATCCTTCATTTTCTTGTCAATTGAAGACTTATCTTTATTCAGTGATTCACTTATCAGTAATTTGCTGGGTATTTTAAAGCTGGTTGTTAAAAATCTCTTTGTTTATGGCATTAAGGCACTATTCATTTTGTGAACTTTATAAAACCAACCTCTGCCAATTTTGCTCTTTGAGAAGAGCTCTAAAGATGTGTTCCCACAGTAATTACTTATTCCAGAGATGTTCATTAAAGAATGAAGTAAGAGGCAAGTGTTTGAAACAATCGTACCCGGCAAACACCAGCATTACTGAGCACCTTCCCAGCATCTACAGTACTATGTACATTTTTTAAAAATCATTAGAAAATGGTATACAAAATGTTTACTTTTGTGTGCCATTACCTATAGTTGTACTGATGATATACAGTATTATTTTTACATATGTATATTTGAATGAGAGTTTCAGCAACAGGTTGGGAAAGCCGGATTGTTTTTGAAAGTGAGCCCCGCTGTCCATCTTATACCTGCTGTGAATGCTATAGGTCAGTCAGCGTCTCTGCTCTCTTTTCTACACTTTGCAGCCACCAGGATGTGAAGAAAAAGGAAGGTGATAAATCTCAGCGAAGCCAGCCCAATCTTAACAGAGCGAAGCAGAATAAAAAGGATGGCTTTGGGAGCTGCATATTTCTTTTAGAACTGATTCATTTTTGTGGGAGAGTAGTAAGAAGTGTTTCAGAGTGCATTTGTGTTATCAGTGGCTGAGTGCTAGAATGTGTTTAGGTGTTGCATGTTATCCTACAATTACAGTAAAGCCTCCCGCTGAGGCTCAGTGGGCAAAGAAAGAAAGAATATTCAGAGCAAGCGCGCATAGAAAAGGAGAGATTTGTACCAGTCTGCCAGTGGCAAGTCTGACTGGATAAACACCTACAAAAATGAAGTTTTATTTATTTTTATTACACAAGAAAATATAACAAACTAAGGAAGGTAGTCAGAAGATATGGAATGTGTTCCATAAACTCCTAGGTGCTAAACAAGGTAGATACCACTATCTGTAATAATCCCATTCTTTGCATGGTAATAACACTGGCAGATTAGTTTTCTAAGTGCTTGAAAACAGTTTTCTTTTTTATGGCTCCCAGACTACAGTTCTTTCTTTTAACCACACTATTTTTTTCCTTCTGGTTAACTGTTATCGATCAATATCTTAACTAAAAACATAGCTTAGTTTCATAAAAATAGATGCATTTGGTGTCTTGCCATTTCAATGAAAAATTTTACTCTAAAATTTCAAGATCCAGCCTGAAACATGGAGTGATAATACTGAGGGTCCTACAGGCATATGCTGCAAGGAATAGTGGGGCTTTTCCAGACCATCGCTCAAGAAGGGCGTAGATCCTTGTATTACAGTGTGTAGAAATATTGCTTGGGATTCCAACTGCTGGCATTCGAACTGCATGAAAAGACTGCAAAATCTTTCTAGGTCTCAATTTCTTCATCTGTAAAGTAGAATAATAACAATCCCTACCTCAACTTGTTTTTTGTTTTCTTAAATGTGATTAAATGAGTTTCCCTATGAACAACTCTAAGATTATTGCCTGACATGTAATAAATGGTAAATAAATGTTAGCTATTATTGTAATTGTATACCAATCACTAGAGCACATTATACTTTTAAAAATATTATACTTTTACCTCAATTATAAAATAATTTATATACCTATTACCAAAAAATAAGACAGACTATAAAAATCCAATGTAATACTACTATCTGGGTATGCCCACTATTAATGTATTAATATAATTCTCATATGCCTTTAGTAAAATGGAATCCCATTCTATATAATGTTTCTTAGCATGATTTTTTCAATTTCATTTCTATGGACATATTTCCATCAATAAATACAGACATACCACTTAATGTTTAGCATCTGTATTAGTCTCCATTGTCATCCATAGTTTAAGCAACCATCCCTGTATCTCAAATGCTCTTTGGGAACGGCTGAGAAGAACGCCTTTTAAATCAGCATCCTCTACCTTTTGGCTGTCCCTCAACAATGGCTCGATTCCTAATGCTTAGATTTGGATACCACCTCCCTCACTTGCTGCTGTGTGACCTTCGGCAAACACAACTTCACAGTATCTTCTGCATTATTTTTTTAATATGTAAAAATAGTGATAATAA
The DNA here is from genome assembly GCA_004026765.1 of Micronycteris hirsuta. Taxonomy (NCBI): domain Eukaryota; kingdom Metazoa; phylum Chordata; class Mammalia; order Chiroptera; family Phyllostomidae; genus Micronycteris; species Micronycteris hirsuta. The sequence continues at coordinate 42,424 of PVJI01003380.1, forward strand.
TATCTATTTCATGGGCCTTTTGAATTGAATCAGTTAGTTAAGTAAGACATTTAAGGCTTTGGAACTGGTTTCTAGCATGTAGTTAGTAACAGATAAGTATTAGCTTCATGCCATATAAATCTTGGAGGTCATTCTAAATCACTAAAGAAAAATTACCATATATGTGTCGTTAGAGTTGTTCATATGTGAAAATATGTACTATGCCACACACCCCAATTCCCAAACCATGTTAGTTGAAAAAGAGCTTATAAAGTTATTTTTGAGAACACTGGTCACTGAAAACATTGGAAACTACTTGCTAAAAAAATAGGACACAGACATGAGAAAAAATGTTTATGTGAATATTCCTTGTCAGAGAGATTAATTTGAACCTTTTTTATACCACCATACAGAATTCTAGAATGCAAGCCAGTGTTTCTAATACTAGAGATTCATGGACTCCTAAAACACATCTAAAGACCCAGTAATAGAAACACTCTAAAAAATAACATCATAATAGTTTAGTGCTCACGTGATTATAAACACAAATATAAATTCTTGCAATTGAACAAATAAAAAAAACTTGATTAGAATGTTACCATTGGGATTTTTTAAAAATTCAAATATTAACACGGCATTCAAGGTTGATCAGAATGAAATCAACAAACTTAAATAATTTCTATAGAGGTATGAAATCCTCTAAGAGCATATTTACATTAACTATAAGATAATACCCTTCTAAAACGATGGTTATCAAACTGTAATCCCCAGGACAGTAGATCTGCACCATCTGAAAACTTTTGGAAAAGCAAAGTCTTTTCCAAAACATGGAGGACATTCTCCTCATATTTACTGAAACAGAAAATTGGGGGTGAGACTCATGCATTTGTGTTTTAACAAGCTCCTAAGGTAGTTCTGATGTACATGAGCTTGAGAACCACAATTAATGAGGCCAAGGACTTTTCCAGTCTTAACACAGCAGTTGAATGCTGTCCTTCATTTACCTTAGGACACAGTACCCTCATTTGAGTGAGGCTGCTACTAGTTCAATTCCTTTTAAAGAATTTGTCTCAGAGCCAGTTGTAAGTAAGGGAAGACTGAGTTTCATTATTTAATAGTCAAATCTTATTAAGCAATTTCTCAGAGTAGTTGTATATATCTGAAATTTGACTTCACCCTGCAATGCAGATAAAAATTAGAAAGCTTTTCACATACGGAGTGATTAGTCTTCAAAAAGATACAATCACGGAGTTGTTTTGGGAGCTTGATATTTATTAAAGGACCCTTTATAGACCCCTTTTGGAACTTGTAGGACATTCTCCATCATAACATTATTTAGCCTCTAAGTCTCCCTAATTGGCCTTTTGTCAGAAAAGTTAACCTGATGACTACTTTATTTGTTTGGTTTCCCTACCTTCTGAGTTAGACTTAGAATTAGCTTTGAAAGGAGACTCAGGGTCAAGTGTTTGCCTGAGTAAAACTTTTTTTTTTTTGGCTGAAAGAACTCAAAGCCAATACCTTATGTACCCACCTCATTTCCACAACTAACTTGGCTACAAATTTCTGTGCTGCTATGAAATCTTTTTCCAAATGCCAAATTTATGCATGGTTCTCAAGTCTCAACTTGTCCCCCAGAGCAATTAGGGTGGCTGGGTTGCCTAAAATGAGAAAAAGGAGAAAAGGAACAAGAAAGCATTAATCCCAGTGGTCAGTCCTATTACTGATCCCCAGCATTCTGCCAGCACTGATCACTAGCATTCTGCTCTGAGCATTTAACCATTAATTTATGTTAGTCTAGCTTTCATCCCAGAAGGTCTAGCCTAACTTTTATGATACAAATGTCCAGGATATTCTTTATTTTTGCAAAAGGAAGACTTGGCAGAAGAATAATCTAGGTTTTCCTCTGCACCTTAAATGGACCTCACATCTGTTTCCTGAAGTTTTCCGTCTTAAATCCTCATAGCCTGAGGCTTTTCCAGAGCCCAAGTAAGGAGAGAGAGAGGGAGAGTAAGGGAATGTCCTGCAGGAAGAAGGGTACCGTTGTGATGTCTAGCAGATGGAACACCCACCACGGATGTAGTGGGCAGAACTAGGGTCATTAAATACAATGAACACAAAATTCAATCTATTGCCACATCCCAGGGCACACTGCTGATGAGGTTTCAATGAACACATTTTCAGCCATTATTTTTATGTACTTTTCTTATGTTATATAAGGTACATCACATCTTATGTTTCTGTTTAACTTGCCTTTTTTTAAAACTTAAAAATATAAACATCTTTTTAAGGTCATGGTTGTTTCTATTACAATATCTTTAAGATTTCATAGCATCCACTTATTGGACAAGAAAATTTATTGAAACCATCCTCTATTAAAAAGTATTGTCTTCATTATTTTTTGACCAGACTTTTTTCAATGTTATCCCATGAATCCCCAGAATCAAACTCCCAAATGTTAGCATGAGCATTCACTTTATTTTATTTGTGAATTTTAATTTTTATAATAGTACTACATTTAAATTGTTCAAGATCAAAACCATATTAAAATGTGAACAAAATCCTTCCCCCACAATTTTTATTGGTTTATTCTGTATACATTTTGTAATACAAATACTATTAGAAAATTATAAATATGTTTTCTCACTTCTTTTCTTTACACAGAGGTAGCAAAAATATAAATACTTTTTATACTTAAAATAAATGAGGTAATATATCCAAGAGCTCTCTCTGTATTAGTATGTAGACAGTTTGCATACATGTAATTTTTATCATTTATAAGAGATATAATTATTTCTTTGACACAGTGTTTAGTATGTGGAAGAAACAAGCTGTGTGTTGTTGAATGCATGCCTTCCTTCCAGTGTTTTGCTCCCCCATTGTCTCGGTGAATAATCAGTGCAGTAATCTTGAACACCATGGAGGGTTGGGGCATCGCTGCTTCATCCCCCCACATAGTTGAAGATCAGCATACAACCTTTGACTTTCTAAAACTTAACTACCTATATATAGTTTTATACATGTATAAGAGTATCTGCTCAGATTCATTTGGATAAGTTACAATCTACTTTATTTATTTATAACAATAAATAACTAGACTCCAGTAGCTCCTAATTCTGACTAAACTCCTTTTAAAATGTAAGCATATTACTTATCCTTACTTCATATCTGAAATATGAAGATGGGAAGGTACTGGAAGTCCTCTAGAGTCTTTAAATGAACCACTCCTAGACCCTGGGCTGATGAAAAGCCAACAAGGCAGAACAGTGGGGACCAGCTGAATCCAAAGGAGAAAGCCACAGAGTGTGGATTGCTTGTGGTCTTGAACAGGATACCTAGGGCCAGACCAGGACACCTTATGACATTACCAGGGGCAGATTGATAGTGAAGGGATGGAAAAAATATTCCAAACAAATGGACATGATAAAAAAGTTAGGGTAGCTATACTTATATCAGACAAAATAGATTTCAAAACAAAGGCCACGAAAAGAGACAAAGAGGGACAATACATAATACTTAAGGAAGTAATCCATCAAGAGAAGGTAACTTGTAAAAATATATGCACCTGACATAGGAGCACCTAAATATATAAGGAAAATCTTGGTGGACTTAAGGAAAGATATCAACAGAAACACACTCATTATAGGAGATTTTAACATCCAATTGCCAGCAACGGCTAGAACTTGCAAACGGAGAATCAACAAGGATATTGAGACACCGAACAACACTCTAGATCAAATGGACTTAATTGATATATACAGAACCTTTCACTACAACAAAGTAAAATATACATTCTTTTCAAATGCACATTTTCAAAGATAGACCACATGGTAGGACACAAAACAAGCATCAACAAATTCAATAAAATTGAAATTATATCAAGTATGTACTCAGATCACAAGGGATTGAAACTAAAAACCAACTTCAAGGAAAAAACACAAAAACATTCACATACATGGAGACTGAATAACATGTTATTAAATAATGAATGGTTCAACAATGAGATCAAGGGAGAAATCAAAAAGTGTCTGGAAACAATTGAAAATGAACACACAACAACAAAAAACCTATGGGACACAGCAAAGGCAGTACTGAAAATGGACACATTTCTAGAAACATACACTCTTCCAATATGTGCCTATCTAAGAAGATAGAAAATTCTCAAATAAACAACCTAACTCTACATCTACAAGAACTGGAGGCATAACAGTAAACAAAGACCAGAGGAAGTAGAATGAAGGAAATAATTGAGATCGGGGCAGAATTAAATGACACAGAAACTAAAAGAACAATTCAAAGAATCAATAAATCCAGGAGGTACTTTGAAAAGATAAACAAAATCAATAAACCTTTAACCAGATTCATCGAGAAAAAAGAGAGAAACACCAAATAAATAAAATCACAAATGAAAGTGGAAACATTACAACCAATACCACAGAAATATAAAGGATTGTAAAAAATTACTATGAACAACTACATGCCAAGAAATTGGACAACCTGTGCAAAATGGACACATTTCTAGAAACATACACTCTTCCAAAACTGAATCAAGAAGAAACAGAAAGACTGAATAAACTGATAGCAACTAGTAAAATTGAAGCAATACTCAAAAATTCCTGGCACACAAAAGCCCTTGTTTCACAGGTGAAATTTACCAAATATTTAAGGAAGGAACAACTCTTATCTTTCTCAAACTATTTCAAAAAATTCAAGAAGAGGGAAGACTCCCAAACTCTTTTTAAGAAGCCAGTATCATCCTAATTCCAAAACCAGGTAAAAACACAACAAAGAAAAAAAACTACAGGCCATTATCCCTGATGAACATAGATGCTAAAATCCTCAACAAAATACTGGGAATGCAGATTCAGAAATACATTAAAAAGGTCAGACATCATGATCAAGTGGGATTAATCCCATGGATGCAATGATGGTACAATATTTACAAATCTATAAATGTAATACACCACACAAAATGAAAGATAAATATTGCATGATCATATCAACAGATGCTGAAAAATCATTTGATAAAATCTAGCTCCTATTTATGATAAAAACACTCAGCAAAGTGTGAATAGAGGGAGCATACCTCAACATAATAAAAGCCACATGTGAGAATACTATAACCAGCATTATACTTATTGGGCAAAAGGTAAAAGCTTTCCCCTTAAGATCAGGACTAAGACAAGGGAGCTTTCACCACTCTTAGTACTGGAAGTTCTAGACACAGCAATCAGATAAGAAAAAGAAATAAAAGTCATCCAAATTGGAAAGGAGGAAGTAAAACTCATTATTCACAGATGACATAATAATATACATAAAAAACCCTAAAGTCTTCACCAAAAAGCTACTCAAATGTATGTGAATTTTGTAAAGTAGCATGCAAAGTCAATATTCAATAATTGAAGATGTTTTTGTACATAGTCAAGGAACTATCAGAGAAACTAAGAAAAAAAACCATTTACTATAGCAACTAGAAATATAAAGTACTCAGGAATAAATTCAACCAAGGAAGTAAAAGACCTATACTTAGAAAACTACAGAACATTGAAGAAAGAAATTAAGGAAGATACAAATAAATGGAAGAATATACCATATTCATGAATTGGAAGAATGAACATCTTTAAAATGTCCATACTACCCAAAGCAATCTATAGATTCAATGCAATTCCTATTAAAATACCAATGGCCTATTTCACACATCTAGATCAAGTATTTCAAGAATTTATGTGGGACCAAAAAAGACCCCTAATAGCTTCAGCAATCTTGAGAAAGAAGAACTAAGTAGGAGGGATCACATTACTTGATACCAAACTATACTACAATGTCACTGTAAACTAAACAGTCTGATACTGGCATAAGAACAGACACGTGTATCAATGGAACAGAATAGAGAACCCAGAAATAAACCCAAGTGTCTATGATCAATTACTATTTGACAAAGGAGGTATGAGCATAGAATGAAGTAAAGATAGCTTATTCAATAAATAGTGTTGGGACAACTGGACTCCTATAGGCAAAAAAAGAAAGAAAGAAAGAAAAGAAACTAAACCACTGACTTATACCATGCACCAAAATAAACTCAAAATGTTTAAAAGACTTAACTATAAGTCATGACACTATAAAAGTCTTAGAGGAAAAAATAAGCAGGAAAATTTCATATATCCCATGCACCAATATTTTTGTTGATATATCTCCTAAGGTCAGGGAAGTAAAGGGAAAAATAAACAAATGGGACTGCATCAAACTAAGAAGCTTCTGCATGGCTAAATAAACCATTATCAAAATGAAAAGGGAATTGACTGTATGGGAAAACATATTTGCTAATGATACATCAGGCAGGGGTTTCATCTCCAAAATATATAAAGAACTCCATGACTGAACACCAGGAAGACAACCCAATTAAAAATGGGCAAAGGGCATAAACAGACACTTCTCCAAGGAGGACAAACAGATGGCCCATCAACATATGAAAAGATGCTCGACATCACTAGCCATCAGAGAGATGAAAATTAAAACCACAATGAGATATCGCTTTGCACCTGTCAGAATGGCCATCATGAATAAATCAACAAACAAGTGCTGGTGAGGATGCAGAGAAGAGGGAACCCTAGCACACTATTGGTGGGAATGCAGACCAGTGCAGACACTGTGGAAAACAGTATGGAGTTTCCTTCAAAACTAAAAATGGAACTGCCTTTTGACCAGATTCCTCTGCTAAGAATATACACTAAGACTCCCGAATCACCAATTCCAATGAATTTATGCATCCTAATGTTCATAGTATCACTATTTACAGTAGCCAAGTGCTGGAAACAGCCTAAGTGCCCATCAGTAAATAAGTGGATAAAAAACTGTGGTACATTTACACCATGGAATGTTATGCAGCAGAAAGAAAGAAGGAACTCTTACCTTTTGCAACAGCATGGATGGAACTGGAGAATATTATGCTAAGTGAAGTAAGCCAGTCAGTTAAAGACAAATGTCGTATGATCTCATCTATAAGAAGAATCTAATGAACAAAACAAACTAACAAACAAAATAGAACCACAGTCATGGAAACATGGAACAGACTGAAAGTGACAAGAGGGGAGAGGTGAGAAGGGATAATGGTGGAAAGAAGGGGAAGGGACTAGACGAAGAACATGTATGAATGATCAGCAGACATGGACAACAGTGTGGGAATTAACAGTGTGGGGGGCATGGGCAAAGTAGGACAAAGGGAGGAAATTGGGACAACTGCAATAGAATAATGATATTAATAAAATATCAGAATGTGTTTTCAGCAGGTGGGGTTATTTCCCCTTATGATTCAATAGTTCATTATTTTTCCTGACTGAACTGAAAAAGAGAATATAGATAGTTTGGCAAATTTTTTATTCAGTGTGAAAGGTGGGCAAATCTCTCTTCTATTCTGGGAAGTAACAGAGAAATAGGGACCTTCTAACAAAGAGAAATGTGGTCATCTTGATCATTTGGAATTAATTTGTCCCTAAATATTATTTTTGTATGTATACTTCTGAGAAGTTATGTGCTAGAAAATTCATATTATTTTTAATTTGAAAAGGTATAACCAATGGCTAATTAGAAAGGAAAGATAATTTTGTAAGACTATTTTAGAGAGAATAAGGGCTGAATTTCTGACCCTACATATCATTTTCCCAAATTTTTCCTGCTACAGAACGAGATAGTAGATAAGAAATAATCACTGCATTAATTTAGTGTCTATGTTGTTTTATTACATATTATAATAGAAAAGGTTTTTTTACTCATAAATTTTACAGGACATTGATTTGTGAATTGGATATCTTACCAGGAATATTATGTCAAAAGTTTGTATATCATTTTTAATCTAATGCTTCCTCAAACACTCTCTCACAGTACTTCTATGTTTGTTACAAAATGAACTATATTTGCAAGGCGGTATGTATTGCCTGCTATGACAGTTATTCTTCCATTTATAGGTCTAGTGTGTCTGACTTTTGCTTGAAGCCTCAAGATGTACTGTTATTTTTAATGAATTACCCTTGGTAACTGGGTTTACTTCTTGCAGACTTCTTATAGCCTGCTTTCACCTTTCAAATATTTTGGCCTGCCATTAATCCAATGATTTCACCCTTTTGCTCCTCTAGACAGGGTAATTTCATCAAAGTTTTCCCACATGGCCAAAATCTGTATTAGCTATTTAGTGTTCTGTAAATGTAAAAACCAGTAGTTTTCTTCCCACTCTTATATACCAAAAACAGATGTAGTGATCACGCTGTAATGTCCTGGGCTAGAATAAACTTAGATGTAGGAATTTAGCTTTTATATGTATTGGAGCAAAGTATGTAATTCTTTCTCATTTCACTTAAATGGATGTCTAATTAAATTGCTACTTATCAAAGGAGAAATTTTAGAGGAAGACGAGGTAAATGAGGTGATATTTAAAAAGTTAATGAATGAGGTGTCTGGATCCACAGCCCCATTATACTCCTCTCATTGCCTCACAAAGCTCTTAAAGTACAAGACGTGATATAAAGGGTAGGTAAGCTAATTTAAACATTGCTTTAAAATGTAGGCAGTGAAACACTTATCATGTTCACCAAAGGGCGGAGAGTAGAAAGTCCTTTATCCTAGAATATGTCATGAGGCAAAATGAAGCATAGAAAGCAATATCTTTTTAACATAATAAATATTAAAATTAAACAGGTTAAAGTGAGTAAGGCTATAAAAATCTCTGGTGAAAGAAATAAAAACAATAAAATATTTTTAGATACAAATCTTAGACTTTTTATTAAAATTAACTCCAATTAGCTCATACACCTGAACATAAAATCCAAAAATGTTAAACTCCTAATGGATGAAAAGGAAAATCTAGATGATTTCTGTTTGGTGATGACTTTTTTATTATTATTAAATGTATTGGGATAACATTGGTTAAGAAAATTATATCATTTCAATCATACAATTCTATTATACATCATCTGTATGCTGCATTGCATGTTTACCATCCAAAGTCCAATCTCCTTCTGTCACCAAATATTTGATTTTCTCCTCCCTTCACTACCTCCCTCCTACTCTTCTTTTCCTTTGGTAACCACCACACTATTATCAGTGTTCAGGAGTTTTTGTTTTGTCTGTCTTGTTTGTGCATTTGTGGCCTTCAGTTTTATGTTCCTCATGTACCCCAATCATATGGTCCTTGACTTTTTCCACTTGATATATTTTGCTCAGTATGGTATTTTCAAGACCCGTTCATGTCATGGGAAATATATCTTTTCTTAAAGCTACGTAGTTTTCCATTGTATATATATACCACGACTTCTTATCCAATCGTCTATTGAAGGCCAATTTGTTTGTTCGTGCCTTGGCCACCATAAATAATGCTGCAATTAACATAAAGATACATGTACCTTTATGAATAATTGTTCTCAAATTTTTCAGGTGGATACCCAGAAGAGGGGTTGCTGGGTTATGCAATAACTCTATTCTTTAATTTTTGAGGAAAATACTGTTTTTCAAAGTGGCTATAACAACTTGCATTTCCCCTCCAGGCCACAGTTCCCTTTTCTCCACATCCTTGACAACACTTATTTCTTTTCTTTTTGATAATATTGTAACAGGTGTCAGGTGGTACCTCATTGTAGTTTTGATCATTAAAATATTTTAAATTTACTTTAACTATAACTCATATGACATTAGCAATATTTCTATTTAATAGAGATTGGTTTGTGTTATATCTTCATGAGCATAGTTGTTTTGTTTTTTTTTAATTGGGATATAATTGACATATAACATAAGTTTCATGTATACAAAATAATGATTTGATATCGGCATTAGGAAAAGATCACCGTTTCTATTACTATACATACTATACAACAATGTTTTTTTTTCTTGTAATGAAAACTTTTAAGATTTACTATCTTAACAACTTTAAATGCAGTACGGTATTATTAATTACAGTCATTGAGTCATTAATTACAGTCATTAATTACAGTCATTACATAACATCCATAATTTACTCATTTTATAACCAGTATAGATCATGTTTTTAGTGCCATCTTATTTCACATTGGTGATTCTGAGAGTTCTTTAAGTCTTATATGCCTGATTTTAACAAAATTACTAAAATATCCAAGTCTTAGTTAGGGCTCTTGGTTCACAAGTAACAACAGCCAACTATGAGTTAGCTTGAACTGCAAATATATTTATTAAATGGCTACTGTATTTTCTCATGTAATCTAATAGATAGAAAATGGCTTGCTCTTTAGGAGAGATTGAAACCAGATCCTTAATGCCTGTTGAAATGTTTTCTCTGTTTACATCTCTGCTTTCCTCTAAGTACCTACCCCATAGTCTTCCATGCCAGATTACTGATTCCAATCCTCAGAAGCTGGAGAGGGGGTCACTCCAGTGCCCTGAGTTTACATTGGTTTCTAAAAATCTGCACTAGGTTAAAAAGGTTTTTTTTTTCTTAATTCTAATTCTGATTTCTGGAATAAGTTAACTAAGCCAGCATGTGTCAAAAGTGTAGCTATGTAAAATCAGTTATGATGGAGAAAGAGTGTCATTGACCTCCCAGGGACCCACCTCTATGGACTGTGAAAACAGTTCTAAGAGAAGGGGAACTGATACAGCACTTCAAGAACTGTTCATTACAACCTCATTAAATAAGTAGTAACTGTATATATAAATTAATTTTTCAATTGTGTCTGATAGGTTAAGTACTAGAGAAAATCACAGGTTTTAAAATATAAAATGCATTAAAAAACATTCTCTTGTATTAGACTGACTACTTCATTATATCAGATAATCCTTAAATTCTTACATTGGTATTCTGTCACTTGATCAGTTTCTATTTACTGATATATTTTTATAACTATTATTATGGACTGTTAGAGAAGAAGTAAAAAAGTAAATTTTGAATTTGGATAACCAGGTAAAACTTGTCCTAGTTCAATATTAATTAGGTAATTTTCAAATGACGTTAAATAAACTATATAATGTATGGCACATAGACACATTTTTCACAGGTGAAATATTGTTCAGAATGTAAATATTGAAAAGGTGAATTAAGGGCATCAAGTCCAGAACACTTAATATATGTAAATGGATACGTACAGTGATGCTTAGAAGGGTAAAGTGTTTTATTTGAATGTACAAAAACCATTTAGTGAAAAACTCCAATGAAAGCCACATCTTCTGATTCATGACCTGATGTTGTTTGCCCTATGTATTAAAAAACAAATGAAGAAATTTGCCACATTGCTGCCAATACAATACCCCTTTGAGAAAGAAGTATCTTGGCAATTTTAAGAATTACCGATGCAATGTGTATCCTCATATTCAATGTAAATAATATGTGTTTTTCTGATTCAAGAAATTCCTGATAAGTATTGAAACTGAGAAAGACATAGGGAGTTATATTTGGTACACACCTAGTAGACTCTTGGGTAGGCTTCTCATTGGAGTCCCCTTTTTCAGCTCATTCACAGCTCTGCGCGGCAAGAGTCCCCCTTGTCTGCAGATTCACTTTCTGCAATTACCTACAGTCAACCCGGTCTGAAAATATTAAATGAAATTATTCAGAAACAAACAATTAACTTCTGAGTAGCATGATGAAATCTGTCACCATCCTGTGCTGTCCTGCCTAGGACGTGACTTTATCCAGCATCTCCATGCTGTGGACCCCGTTCCTTTGTCACTCAGTAGTCATCTAAGTTATCTGATTGACTGTCGCGGTCTCTCAGTGCTTGTGTTCAAGTCACCCTCATTTCACTTAATGACAGCCCCAAAGCACAAGAATAGGGGTGCTGCCAATTTCAATATGCCAAAGAGAAGCCATGAATTGATACTATCCATGGTTTCAATCATTCACTGGGGGTCTTGGAATGTACTCCCCGTTGGTTAGGAAAACTACTGTACTTGAGAAAATTGTGAGTATGGAGACATGATAGCTTTATTTGTAAAACTCACCCAGATGACTTTTTTTATGAACACCAATATAGTAATTTACCTATTTTAAAACTTACTTTTTCAGTTGAATTATTAAAAGATAAATCCATTATTTTCAAAAATAATTGTACTTGGTGTGATTTACTTACTTGCAGTTGCCTTTAATTTGGACTTTAAAGTCTTTCACTGTAATGAGTTGATAAAGACAATGACTGATGCAACATTTTTGCCCATATTAGTAAAAAAGGTTTTCTTATTCACGTTCTTCATTTTAAGCATAAATGATTTGTGATAGCGGCAATGGTTTCCAGCAACACATTGGAGAAAAGACCATGAACTTAGGTATTAAGATATCTGGCTCTTTCTATCCTGCTACATTTCTATGTGCCACTTGAACTGTCCATAAACTGCAGAAGTTAAAATTGAATAATATGTAAATTACCGTCTATCTCTAACAGTTTATGTTTCGATGATAAATGTTAATTGTATATATGTATAGACATTAATCTCAATTTATTAGATGAAGGTAAAACTAAGACCCTGTTCTTCTGAAAATTCAAAATAAACAATTATGTATTTCATTGCTTACTATTTGTAAGCTATCCTTACCATCTTCCTAATATCTTCCTTCTTGTGGAATTTCAAAAAGTCAAGAAAAGATTTCATAAACCAAATATCAGAACTGATATCACTTCCTTCTCATATTTATATTCATGGTAATACCCTAACCTTCAAGCAAGTAGTTTAGAAGCTTTGAAATTAAGAAGAAAAGAAAAGAGGAACATGATACACTATTTTTAATTATGAGGAAGGCCACTATTTTTAAAGAGAAAATAAAGAGCTGACTCCCAACTTTTTAGGGTGGAGATGATCTTTCTCTGCTGCCCCCATTCCTGTCCTTAAGATTTATTTTTCATGAATGAGTGCATGAGAAAGAAACACTGTATGGCATTTACAGGTTTAGCAATGAAAAGTAAGGCAAGAATGTAATATTTGGAATGAATACTCGGCGCTCAGGAGATGAGTATTCCAGATGTGGTGCCATATACTAACTTCCCAGTGACATTCACTAAGTCCCTTTATTTTCCTAGCCTTTTTTTCAATATCTGTAAATTGAGGAGTCTCCGCTAAGTCTACTCTAAACTCACTTTCAATTGTAACATATTGCTTTCAGGATGTATATCCTTTATGTATATATAAACATATTTTTATGCATGTAGTTATTGAGTTTTTAATCTCCAGAGTAGTTTTTTCAATACCTTTATTCATTATTATCTAGAATATGCTTAAGGAATACAAATCAAAAGTTTTTAGGCAAACTATAAAGAAAAATAGAAAATTTCTGGCACTTTCCCTCTCTTGTGTTATTTTCTATTCCTTATAAAGTATTAACTCCCTACTAAGTAAACTTATACCTGTGGGTAATAATAACAGAGAAACAGTGCAGTTTAGAGTAAAACAAACAAAAACTATAAAACTAAAAAAAAGAGAACTCTTCATAAAAAACAGTTGGAGTAATAATTCATAGTAAGTGAAAAGCTACACATAGCAATTATTTTCAGGACAATAAATAAGCCGAGGTTTTGCTCTTTTACAATCTCAATTAAGCTGTAACATATACTCATGTGAAAAGATAGTCCCGAATGCCCTAGAGGCACAAAAGAGGGTGGACCTACTTCCTTCATTTAATTCTAAATTGTCAGCTCTTTTTTCCTACTCTTTCAGTAAAATAAACTGTTTTGCTGAATAAGAGGGTTAAGAAAAGGCCTGAGTGAGTCACTCCAATTTGTTTCCACATTCTGAATAGTCAATAAAGGAATTTATTGCCTCATTAGGCATTTTGAGTAGATTTCTGGAAACCTGGGTGACGTAAGACAGAAAAGGAACCTAGTAAGATGCTTTAAAAGAAGTTGCAGCTGAATTTGTTTTTGAATTTCAAGTTGCCCCTTAGACTGGAATGACATGGCAATTAGGTTCAATAAATGATGCCAGGCAGTGCGCTGGTTTCAAGGAGGAGACTGTGTCTATTTTCCAGTGATATTAAAATTACTGTTAATGACTGGCACTAAAAAATTACTATAAGATGATCCAGGCAAGCTGATCGAAAGAGGACTGTGGTCTCAGCAACAAGATCAAGCGTAAGCTTCTTATAAGTGAAAACGATGATCGTTGGGTCGTTGAGATGGGTAGTAAGCATACAGCCAGCCACGCACACGTAAGATGTAGCGTTCTCGCTTCTGCTCTCCTATCTTCTTGTCCTTTGTTAAGCTGATATTTAAATCTAAACCCAAAATGTAGATACTTAAAATTGAACATTTCTCAGACCAAGGCATCTATAACTGCTCTCCCTCTGGTTGTGAGCTTTAAAGACTCATTAGTGAAGCAAGGCTAGGTTCTTTCCCACACTTGTAATAATCTTTCAGAGTTAGAAAAACACTTCTTTTTAACTTCTTTTAAAGTGACTGAAAATAAATTGGCAGTAGCTAGAGTTTTAATGAAGATGTTGAATTCATTTCAAAATGTAAACAACCCAGGAGGCAAAAACTCATAGTACACACTAAATTGCTTGCTCAAACCAACTTCTTCTCATACATTTAGCAGATGAACACATTAATCATGATCAGTCTGCACTATATCCAAAAAGAATTTAATAAATTAATCACAAAAAGCAATAAAACAAGGAAGTTTCAGGGAATATATCAGATAAAAGAAGTAGAAATATTTGTTTTCCATAGTGAAAAAATGCATGTATATAGTTTATAAAATGATATATATATAAATATATAGTGTATTTATATATACTATAGTGTAGAATATATTATATACTATATACATATATAGTATGAATAATATCTGTGTATACATACATATATACTATAAACACATATGTACATATGTGTACATACATATATTACATCCTATTTAATAGATTTGATCTTCCAGAAATTTGTAGAATGATGGAATGAAAGGAAAAAAAAGGTTTAAATCTGAACTCTCTTCTGTAATTATTCAAAGACAGATTCTCAGCACTGTTTCATGTTATTATAAAATACTCCACGTTAAAAGGAATCTTGGGATATAAAAAGAAGGAAATATTTTCTCTACCATTAAATCTTTCAGTTGTCTCCACTGACCAACAACTTGCTGCCAGTATTTGTTGCATATCTGGAGAATATAAGTTGAAAGATAAACTATATATACATGTATATGGTGAATATAAGGCAAAGACATAGGAAGAAGATGCCTGGATTCTTGTCCCATCTTTGCTAATCTCTGAACACAGTTTCCTCATCTGTAAAATGTGAGGTTTGGACTGGATGACTTCCAATTGCTTTGAAAGCTTTAGGAATCTCTGGGCCTAACTTGGTGGTCTAGAGGAGATTAGCATCCATTTAAAACTTGAAGGAAGGAATTAAAAGCAGCAAAATGGTGCCATTCCTCATTACTCCCTTTCTAATTAACATTATAAAAGTTCCAGATCTGAGATCCTGCCAAATTTAAAGGTTTGCTATTTTACATATATATTCTTCTACATCCAATTATTTCTCCCTAAGAAAATATAAGATCAGTTATCTTTTAATGATTATTTGTTGACTACAATGTCCAATGAGGTTCTCATGAGTCATTCAATTCAACAAATGTTTAATTAATTGCTGTTCTGTGCTGGGCAGTGAGTGAGGCAATAGAAAATACCACCACCCACGAGAACAACGCCCTCCCCTCACAATGACAAATCGTGAATAGTCCTTGGTTTACAGAGCTTAGCATGTTCCTGGTAGTTATTCAGGAAATACTTATTCAACGACTGAATAAATGTAATAAGGTGAGACAATAAGGTGGGATCAAGCAAAAAGGAAAAAGAACTCATGGGCATGGACAACAGTTTGGGGATTGCAGGGGGGCAATATAAGGGGGACAAAATGGTAATGGAAAAAGAAATAAAAATAAATTTTAAAAACATGTATTGTATGGAATGGTCATAAATTGTAGGAAGTAAGGATGGAAAGGTGGATGAAGCAAAATTGCTAAAAAAATTTTTTAAATGCCAGTCTAAGTAGTTTAAACTTAATAGTATATGTAGATAAAACTTCATGTTATAAACCTAGGGCAGCATTTGTTTGTAAGGAAAAGAGGAGATGACCAGCTTTGCTTTTGTGGCTTCAGATTCTTTGCCATACACGGAGGGCCTGGATTAAATAGAGCTGCTCTAACTTTTTCACCCATCCCCTAGTACCCAAATAAAGTCAGTCTTTACCGTCTAAAGTAATTTACTTTCTGTAAGCAATTTATGATGTTTAAAGTACAGCATTAAACACATTGAGGTGTTTTCAAGTAATATATCTCTCTTCAATGTTCTGCAGGTTCTAATATGTCTTCTATCTCCCCTAAACCCTTTTCCCCTCATTTTTAAAAACATGCCAAGATATTACATCGGCCCACGGGTATTCATACCCTAAAACAAACCCTAAAGGCACAGATTATCCAATTTTATGAACAAGAATAAAAATAATGATAATAATCAGAGCTGGGAAACATTACAGTGTGAGCTGTGGATCCAGACAGCCAAGGTTCAGATGTTGATTTTGCCAATAACTAACAGTGTTACTTAAACACTCTGTAGCTATGTTTTGGAGGTAATGTTATCCTCTCTTCAATGGCGTTTTGAGAATTAAAATAGTTAATATAGAATATGGTATGACATATAGTATATGGTCCATAAATTGCTGTTGATGTTGTTATTAGGGTATAGCAGCAGAAGCTGGTATAGCAGCAGAAGCTGGTAGATAAGCTGGTATATATCCAACAGCAGAGGAAGCTGTGTTCATGTCTCATGAGGCCTTCTTTCTGCCCCCGTAAGTGATGTTGCTTCTTTCAGAAGACCCTTAGTCCTTCTCCACCTCTTCTACGAAGAACACACAGCTTCTCTTGGCTGATATTGATACTTCAATAAGATTCAATAGCTGAACCTAAAATTACATTAGATTCTCCTCACATTAAATCACCATTTCTTGTTCTAATCAAACACCAGCGTTTTCTTTTTTCATTTTTTAATTTTATTTATTTTTCACATTTTTTTCATTGTTGTTCAAATACAGTTGTCTCCATTTTCGCCCCCACCCCAGCCATCCTCACTACGCACCCTTGATCCTACCCCCCCTTGGCTTTGTCCATTTGTCCTTTATATCCTGACAACCTTTCCCCTTTTCCCTCCATTATCCTTTCCCACCTCCCTTCTGGTTACTGTCAGTTTGTTCTTAATTTCAATGTCCCTGGCTATATTTTACTTGCTTATTTGTTTTGTTGATTAGGTTCCACTTGTAAGTGAGATCGTATGGTATTTGTCTTTCTCCACCTGGTTTATTTCACTTAGCATGTTTTTATTCTACTTTATTCTTAAAATGGTAACTTTTCTTTCTACTCATATATCTGCTTCCTGTCCATGCATTCATTCCAGGAGTTTTTCTCCTGTGCCTCTTTTATAGTTAGCAGTTCTAGGACTATCAAGTCATTCCCTTATCTCCACATACCCTCCAGTGTGAGAAAACAAATCTCACTTCTATTAACGCTCTTTCATAGATCTTATTTTATAAGACTTTATTAATATTCATGGGGTTTCTCTAGCTTTTATTAAGATTTGCACTTCCTTTTTAAATTGCAAAGTCAAGACTGGGGTTCAGCTAAATTAGAGGGATTGGAGGGTGGTTTTGAACTCAAGTCCCAGGCTGGGCTGAGGGTTTCTGGAAATAACCTGGCCTTACTAACTAAAAACAACCAACTAGAAAATCATTGCCTCTTCTACTACAGAAGCTTTATCCATCATCGACTTTGACAGTGGTTTCTTTTCAGACTTATTTTGATTATGTATAAAATAAACCTTAAAAATGCTTTAAAAGGGAAATCACTGCTAAATGCAAGCTAGTCTTGATATTAGAATAAATTTAACAATAATCCAGAATTTTTAAGTCAAAGTAAAAATATGGAAAAAAAAAACCCTGATGAATTTATTTTATTAAATTGCCACCATGGATTGGAATTGCAATATTATGAATAATATTAATAATATATAAAATGAGATATTAAGACACTATTTGTTTGTTTTCATCATTTTATAGAAGTAATTTTGCCCCCTTATAAAAAACTAAGTAGTTCAGGACACTGTGCATTAATGCAAGAAAGTTGAATTGATATAAACATACAGTTTTCACATGTTGTAGTTCTTCATCTGTACTGAGCTTTCAGTATGCTTTAATTTAATTCACTGAAAGTAAGTTTTGCTTATTTGAGGTTTTCAAAAATAAATAACATTTCAGGATTGGGTAGACCCAGAGGCATTTTGGCCTTATATTACTCTGAGTACCAAAATTATTTTCTTCAGGCTAATTAAATCATCATTTAAAACAGAGCTGCAAAACTAACATACGGCTAAGAGATGATAATAGGTGTTTCATAAACTAAAACCTGAAAGACCCCATTACTTTCAATAGGGTGAAACTCTGAGAGAAAATGTGAATAAATAAAATACATGTCTGGGGGCCCTTTTCAGACTGTATCCCTGTCCATCTATACGAACATTGCAGGTACAGAAACTATGTTCTTACTGAATAGTAAGTGTACAATTTATTGTCATTACTGAGTTTTTATTGTTTCTGAAGAATTCCACAGAGGGCCATTAAAAATGCATTATAGTGTTTTTAGTTAGTGATCTGCTCTGCAGTAGACTTATATGCATTTCTATTTCATTCCTGGACCAAATTCTTCATGCTCACAAATAATTACTTGAGAGAGATTTTGGTGCCTTGTTGGCCTTTACTTAAAAGCACAATATAATTTATTTGAGCAAAACAAAACGATGTTCTTTAAGAAAAGTTCTCTTGCATAAAAGCCCAATTTATACTTGAATGAAGAGTACATATTTATTGGCAATGATTGAAAGAAACATTTTCAACAGGAAAGGCTTCATAGTTGGAAGATGAATAATTGAGTTTGGCATGAACATTGCCACTTACTTCTGGAGAAGTGAGTCCTCCCTGTCCTGTTTAGGAGGTGTCACTGGCTTCCCAAGATGTCCCCTCTGCCACTAGGAGTTCATGGTCTTGGATTCAAGTTACATTTTTACTTCATTTATATATAACCACTTTTTTACATAAAGCCTTCCACCCAGATTCATCTTTCAAAGTATGTGTATTTCTCCACATAATTTTTACTTATACCTTTACTGTCATGTAAACATCTTTTACTTTCTCCAAATACCTTTTTTTGCTGCTCATTTTCTTCCTGGCCTCAAGTTCGTCAAAATCCTTTCTCCTCTATAAAATCTTTTCTGAATGTGGGAGTCATTTTCTTTTAAACAAGATTGTATATCTGCTGCCTTGAACGGATACATCTGTGGGTAGAAGAGAAAGGGATTGCACACTCTGCTTTCCCAGAGTCTCTCTGGCAGAAAGCAACATAACATAAATTCAAACCTTTCCCTTGCACTAAAGCCTGTGTTTCCTTGTACTCAGGCATCTTTCCCTGTATGTGTATCCATTCCGTTTTGCCACCTTTCTGACAGAAAGGATTCTATCATGATCATTTTTATTCTTTTAGATAGCTGACCATATAATGAGCCTCAATTCTGCATTTACCTCCTTGTTTCAGATGCTATGATGTCCTTTACAATGGTTTTCTATTTTTACCCATTTAAAATAATGGGCATATTCATAATTGGAAACAGTATATATTTCCCTGTAAGCAAAAAAAAAAAAAGGGAAAATGTTCATATAAATAATGACTCTTTCAGAATACCTAGGTATGTTTTCAAGTTGGTCATGAACAAAAAAGAGTTTTTGTTTTCCAAGATTAATTTTCATTTAATGTATTTTATACTGTGCATGATTGATAATACTTAGTGTATACATCTTTATATTCTCTTAAGGTGTCTGACCCATTTTTCTCAGGTCACCTAAATCTTCACTGAGAAAAAAAATCTTCAAGAAATACATGGGCTTTTAGCTTAGAAAAGCTTAAGATAATCAGTATTTAATAACTATCTTGAATTTGGTATCACCAGAAAGCAATCCAGTTTTTTAAAAAATTTAAATGAAATAATGTCTGGATGTAAACTCCATATCCAGCCTACTTACTCCTGTATAGAGAGGGAGCAGATTAGAAAGGAAGTCCTTGCTGAAATCATAGATATCGAGATAACTTGCAGAATTACTGACAAGCAACTCAGGAACTGCTGTGTAAATATTGTCCCTTTATTGCTTATCATTTTATTCTAAGCCAAACTCCTAAATAACCAGAAAAAGAAAGCTTTAAATGATTGGACAATATTTCTTCACAAGGTCATTGCAAGTCTTAAAATGAATTACAAGACAGCAGGAGCCTTCCAATATTACTCACGCTAAATGAAAAAAATATGCTGGTTTTTGTTAACCATTACATTTTAATTGGATAAGATTAAGGGAAGAGCTGTAGGAAATTAAAACAGGAAATAATAGAAGACCTGATTCTGGGCCTTAGGGGATTTGCATTGTGAAAAAGGAGAAGAAAAAGCATTGGCTTAAACAAGACACACACAAAACATCTCAGGAAACCATAAGATAACTGCTGAAAGAGGCACGTATGGATTCAACAGAAACTGCCATGGTGTAGGATGGTCAAAGAAATTATTATCAAGGAGGTGCAATTTTAGAGGAGCCTTCAAAGAGAGCAGGGATGTGTTAGGTGGAAAGCAGGTAATGCAATAATTTTGGTAGGAAGAAAATTAAAAATCAAGTTGCAGAAGCGGCTTAGGCAAGATAGGTTTGAAGGAAGCATCAGAATGACTGAAATGAAAGCTTTGTTCAAATAACAAAATCTTTTGTTTTTATCTTTTCCTTACTTTGCCTCTATCAGTTAACCACTGTTTTTGACTAGTATAGACTACTATGTTTTAATATTTCTGCACTTTTACCAGTTGTAAGATGCAAGCTTTGAAATCTTGGACATCAGTGACCCATTCCTTTGAGGGTCTGACCACTCAACAGGATCCATTGATCTTAGCTGCTAGGTGGTTGATTCATTTGCTCACTATGAAGCATCCTAAGAAGCTGTGTCCTAACAGTATCAAAACCTTTAGCTTCTTGAGAAGCTAAACCAGGAGTGTTGTGGTTCACTTACGCATTGTCCAGCTGTGCCTGAACAGCTGGATTTCTCATCTATTTCATGGTGGAACAGAAATATTCCTGGAATTTTTTCGTTTGTTTTTTACTTGGAACTACAAAGATTTTAACCTGCCCTCTTATTGGTCATTTCCTGCAAGCGTTGGAGTATTTGACCATTCTAAATCGCTTTTCTCAAAATCACCACATCCTGAAACTGGTCTGAGGCCTCTCTTTCCATTATCAATGAGGATCACTTGTAGAGGACTGGAAGAGGGACTGGATTGAAACAGAAATCTGTCAGGTCCTCTGTTTTATGTTTTTAATTCGCACGCCCACATGGCTACACCTCCAACAGAGGTGACGTGAATTTTTGCTTTTGATGTTGCATACCGTGAATTCCTGTAGCAGATCAGGAACAAAGAGGGCATTTTAAAGTTTTTTTTTTTCTAATGTTGCCTTTGCAGATATTGACTGATTGTGTCCCAGGAACCTGTTCCTGATTTTAGAACCATAAACACCAGTAGGACCAAGATGCTTGTGGAGTGATACAGTGACTTTGATTTCTAGTGGGTGGTCAAAACACAGCATGTGTGATATTTTTACAAACTACGGTTCACAAAGCACTTAGTTCTAGGCCGTTTTGTTTTTATTATGTTCATGTCAATGGAAACAGTTGTGCTTCCTGAAGTCTTACTGAGATAGCCTTTTTGGTCATTTTAGGCCACTTTCCCAAGGATACTACATGTTGCCCGACACTTATTCCTGAGGAAATAAGTGGAACCTGGACTGACCCGTGGTGGATAATGTACTTTCTCTAAGAATGGCAGAAGGAAAAACATCAGGCTAGGATGCTCTCCAGAAATAATAATGGAGAATCTCATCCTGTTTTGTAAACTCTTTGTACTTTGCTCTCTGCATGTTTTGTGAGAAATATTATTTTTAAACAGCCATTATACTCTGAAAGATATTATTTTTTTAATGTGCTTTAGAGTTGAGGAAGATTAACAAGAAGTTATTAGCAAGTTTATAAAATTGGCATTAGTAAACTTATAGGAAGTTTGTGAATGAGGGCTAATTCTAAATAAACAGGTCAACATTTCTTTCTCCAGCATTTTCATTTAGACTGCCCCCAGTAACATGAAGATGAGAATGAATAACAGCACTCAACCAAGGCTTCACTGGAAGAAAACTAAATAATTGGAAATCAGGTAAAAATAGTAGAGATAATTGTAGGAGAACATATTCCCTTAATTTAAAATAAAAACTATTTTCTTTATAAAATCTGCTCTACAGATTTCTTCAGGAAGCTATATTTACTATGAAATTTATATATAATTTGTTCACATGGAATTGTATTATAGTAATCTAATATTTCATTTCTTTATGAAGATTAGAATATTTTACTAAAACATATTTATGCATTAATCCATTAATTTAATATAGTTCTATTAGTAACATAATCTGGTTTTGTAGACATCTTTTAAAGCAAAAAGAGGACACATGTCAATTTGATTTGACTTGTTATAATTCTAAACAAAGGGAATAGGATTAAGTTAAGTAAGTATAAATTTTTTAATTTATTGATTTAGAAAGAAAGAGGGAGAAAAAAGAAAAAGAAATATTGATTTGTTGTTCCACTTATTTGTGCATTCATTGATTGATTCTTGTATGTGCCCTGACCTGACCAGGCATAGAACCTGCCATCTTGGCATATCCAGACGATGATCTAACCAACTGAACTACTTGTGCATGGCCTTAAATGAAATAAGTTTAATGATTATTAAAAATATTTTTTATTTTTATCAAATAAATATATGCACAGATATTTAAAATGCAAATATGTTTAAAAGTTAAAAACCTAAAGAAATAAACCTTTTGGCACCAGGGCAGAAGAGCAACCACTTTCAACTCTTTAATTTTTATTTTACTTTTGTATTTTTTTTAAGATTTTATTTATTTATTTTCAGAGAGAGGAGAAGGGAGAGAGAAAGAGCAATGTATGGTTGCCTCTCACATGGCCCTCATTGGGGACCTGGCCCGCAACCCAGGCATGTGCCCCGACTGGGAATCGAACCGGGACCCTCTGGTTCCCAGCCCATGCTCAATCCACTGAGCTACACCAGCCAGGCTTACTTTTGTATTTTTAAATAATGAGCATAAGGCTGTCTCAGGATTCCTAAACTTAGATCTTATTTTTATTTTTTATTTATTGTATTTATTATTATTTAATTTTAATTTTATTTTTAGATCTTATTTTATTTCAGGATTCCTGAATGTAGATTTTATTGCTACAGATGAAGGTTTAAACTTTGTTAAAATTCCAAATGTATTTACTTTAATTCTTCTATTAAAGCTATACCTACATTTTGGTTTAAATCCTTATCTGTGTTTTTAATTATTAAGACTATACAAATAGTGTAGCTGAGCTTAGTGATACGATATAACTATAGAATTATAATTGTAAGACTTTTTTCCCTTTAATTTTTAAGGGCTTCATTTATTTTCTTTTTTCGCCCACATCCTTTCCCCCATGCCTGCCAGTCCTATCTCCCTTCCTCATTCCCTCACTCCTGTTCTTCCTTCTCGTCTTCCTTTCTATTTTCACTAAGCTCCAATGTTTCCCCACAGCTCCAAATGTTTATAAAATTCTTCTCTATTCAATACGGACAAGTTGGGCAAATGATCTAGCACTTGTTTTTCCATTTTTTTTGCCTTGAAGAAATCCCTTCCTGTAACTCTCTCTTCTCCTTGTTTATCTTGTTTGGTTGCTCTCTACAGCTTCATATAAAACGATGTAATTCAGGCACTTTTTTTTGCCATCATTCTAGAAATGTTTCCAATTTATGATGTTTGTAATCTTTCTAGAAATGATGTCCTTTTACTTAGTTCTCTCTTTCTCTCTCTTCTCTCTCTCTTATTCTAGAATTCATGTTCTGGTAATGTTTTATAAAACATTTTATAGATGATAAATATTTTATAAACTTACTTGTTGAGAAATGTTTTTATTCTACTTGCTACTTGATTGAATCTTTGACTGGCGATAGAATTAAAAATTTAAAGTAATTTTCACTCAAATTTTTAAAAACATTTTCCTATTACCATCCAGTTTCCAGTGTTCTTAGTGAGAAGACCAATGTCATTTTGCACCTGATCTTTTTTCATCACCTACTTTTCTCACTAATAAGCTTGTGAGATCTTTTCTTTATTTATCAGTGTTATATGTATAAAAATATGCCTTAATGTGGGGTCTGTCTTTATCATATCTCATGGGAACTTGATAGATCTTTTCAATCTAAAGATTCATATCATTGATTATGAGAAAATTTCTTGTAGTACATCCTTAACAATTTCTTTACTAACATTTTCTTCAAGCTGCATTTCTTGAAAAATTACCATATGTGGAGTGCTGGATGTTTTTTTATCTTCATTGACAACCTACTTTTAAAAAGTCTTTTCTCTCCTTTATTTATGAGTTTGGCTTTTCTAGTTTACCCTTCATTATCTGTTATTACTTTTACTAATTTTTAGTTTTTATGCTTATATGTTAAATTTATAATTATCTTATTTTCTGCTTGTTTCTTTTTCTCTTTATCATAATTGTTCTATATTTTGTTTTGTTTCACCAAGGCAATATTTCTTACCATTTTAGGGGGCATTGTTCTTATTTATTTGAAATTCTATTCTGTTCACTCATATTCTCTATTTTTCTTAGTTTTTTTTTAACTCATTTGATTTTTCATTATCCCCTGATGGATTCTCAGTAATGGATCTTGACTTTCTAATCATATCTTTGAGGGAGGGACTAAAAATCTCATTAGGACTTCTGTGTGCAGGAGGAATGCTTGTCAGCAGTGGGTTTCATTTCTGATTCATTGGCTTGGCAGGTGGCTTTTTGATGGACAGATCACATTAGCATCTGTATCTGAGTTTATTTTTGTCAGAGGCAGTTATTTATTGAGGAGAAGAAATCTTAGTTTTTTTGTTTGGGGATATAAACATCCTGGAGCTTATCTACGAAATATAAGGGTATCATAGTTTTCATTTTATATAGACTTTCTCATAACCTTTAATTTTTCATACCATTTCCCTGTGCTGCAGACTGGGGTCATGCTGGTTCAGAATTTCCAGATACCATCTCTTCTTTATGGGTGAGGAGAGTCAGTCCCCTGATTTCTTTATAGTGGATGTGTGATCACGTATGGGAGTCTAATTGCTCCTCTTTCAGTCTCAGACATTCTTTATTTTGAATTCTTGGCCTCAATCCTACCTTTGATAATACCTGGATGTTCCAGTGTCTGAGCTTTGACTTTGTGGGTATGCTTGTATATTTTTAATTAGTATCTCCTATTTACATTTAGTTTGACATTCTTCTACTCTGCTAAGTCAAATGCCACTAATATACCAGCTTTCTGCCTTTATATATTATGGTTTAGAGTTATTAAAGTCTTCTAGTTTTAGAAAATATTTGAGTATGGTTAGCATATTAATGCTTCCCCAAAACATGTTCATGGCCTCATTCTTAGAATCCATGAACATTATCTTATTTGAAAAAAAGATCTTTGCAAGTATAATGAAAGATTTTGAGAAGAGGAGATTATCCTAGATTATAGAGGTGGACCCTAAATACCCATCACAAGTGTCCTTATTAGAGGGACAAAGGAAATCTGACACACACAGAGGAGACGGTGATGTGAAGATGGAGGCAGCAACTGAAGTGATGTGGTTACAACCAGAAAATGTCAAGAAATATGAAGGCCACCGGCGTTAGAAAAGTCGAGGGACGAATTGCTTTGCAGAGCCTTCAGGCAGAGCACAGCCCTGCCAAAAAGCTTGATTTCAGCCCTGTGAAGTTCCTGTTAAACTCCTGGCTTCCAGAACTGTAAGAAAATAAATTTCTGTTATTTTAAGCTACCAAGTTTGTAGGAATTTGTTACAAGCAGCCACAGGAAGTAAAGGCAGTATGTATTCGAGTTTCTTTTTCTCATTCATGCTTTAATTTTTGAAATGAGAAAAAAGTTTTCTCATTTTAAAGATATGAGAAAACTTTTCTCATATAAAGATATTTATTTCACCTTCTTAAAACTTTTATATTTAGTTTTATTCTCATAATTTTCTCAGTCATAAAAATATACCTGCCTTGAGAAGTACTGTAGCTTTCTCAGATATGACATTTTAATTATGTATTCTTTTATTCCTCTTTTCTCCTTACTTTATAGTGTCTCTTGTCAAATATATCTTAGATTTATTTATCCCTTTCCACCCCTTCTCTTTTCCTCCTTTCCTTTTCTTTTTTTTCTTTTCTTTTCCTTTCCTTTTCCAATATCTACTAATTATCTACTAAGTGTTAGGCATTGTGGTTAGCTTTGGAAATATAGAAACCAATAAAGCAATTTTATTTCCCTTTATGACCTCACCAACTATTGATCTAGAAAAAGAGCAAAAATAACATTTGTTTAGAGTAAGACATAAGGCCAAAAACAGAAATAAAAATCAACCACTAAAATATGATACTATAAGTATTAAATTATAAGTATGAGCAAAATGCTGTGGTCTCACAAACATGCAGTGAATAGCTGTGCTTGACAGAAACTGAGAGGATTTATAAAGTAGTACTTGAGCAGGGTCTTAAGGGATGAATTGCAGTTTTATGACAAAATAAATGAATACCGAAATGATCTTTTATGGAAAGGAGGCACACGCATGTTAAGGGGCATGGCTTACTTTGGTATAGAAAGATATTTAATATGCTTCAAGCATAAATTAAGGGGAGGGAGGTATGGAGTCATGATACTATAAAGGTTGGAGTCATATTATGATGGATGTTTTTTTGCTGCATTAAGGAGTTTAGATTTTTATTAGTTTGGAAATGATAGAAAAAGGGCTTTAATTAGGAAATGACATGGTCCATTAGTAAGGAAACTCTGCAGCATTTTGATTATTACATTGATGAAGAGAAGCTGAGAAATCAGTCAGGGGTCTCTTGTAAGAGACCAGGTGAGCAGCAGATGACAATGACCTGAGTCAGAGCAGAGGTGATGGGAAAAACAGTAAAAAAATGGGATGAAGAGATCATTATGAAATAAATATGGAGAGTGGTGGAATTTCTACCCTTAAGTGGAAGAGGAAAGTGTGATACTAGCAGTCACAAGTTGGATGCTGGGCAGAGGCATCCAATTAGGTCTGGGTAGGGGCAGAGGAGATAATACCTAAGCTGGCCTTAAAAGAGAGAAAAAACAAGTTCTTCAAAAAAACAGGAAGAGCAGGACAGATAGATTGTGAAAGCAAATCTCTCCAAACACCAGACACTATCTGATAAAAAGCACAGATGTGAGAAATAGAGTGGCTGCTAGTTCAACTCTAAGTGGCATGTAATTGCTGATGTAGAAAGTGTAGCGGGATGTGCGGTGTGAAGGAATTTGTCAATGGAAATCTCTGGTTAACTTCCTTCATCCTTCCTTTCCTTATGTGTTTATTTTTACTTTTCTATCAATGCATATGCCTGCTCAGATTTTTATCCTTTTAAAATATACTCAGAGCTTCTGTCTGTCAGGAAAAGCACCCTCATTTCACGTTCCTTGGGGAAATTTGTATAGATGAACATTCAATAAAGATTATATCCAGCTGTTTTATCCATTTGTAATATATTATTTGTTCACTCAACACACGTTTAGCCAGAACAGCTAAGGCACTAGCTATGACTTCCATTACAGTCCAAGCACAATAATGTTTTCTCTGGTTTGACAATATCAAAAAATAGAGACAACACCTCATCTCAAGTCTTCATAATACTTTGCACATAGAGTATCCTGTGACATTTGAGTATTTCTTCTTGAGCTTCATTTTATGAAAGGAACTGGAGCAAAAAAAAAAAGAATAAACTTTGTAATGAGTAATCTGTGTAATACATCCCAAAATGATCTAGCTTGGGTATTTACATAACTTTTTGAGCATATGCCATAGTTACAATCAATTTCCTTTCCTTAAAAGCTTCAAAGTTAATTAACTTAGCTAAGAATTGGGGTCAAAATGACAAACATGGCAACGATTCCTCAATCTAATTAAATAGCCGTTAGAATCTGAAAAACAGCTCTTTACTGAAAATTTTAGACCTGGAACCATAAAAATTGATCCGCCTTTGTGTTTAATAGCCCATCATACCCTCTTCTAGATGGAGGCGTATGTCTGGTCATTGGGCTATAGACTCAAAGAGGTCAGGAAAGTAGACGTTTGCCTAAAGAATACCAATTCTTTGGAATTATCTAATTCAATAGTCTAAATTTTAATAACAGCACAGGCTCCCGGAGTTTTAGGTAATACATAACAAGGGCCTTAGAGCCAGTGGTTTCAGAGTATTAACTTGATTTTGGTGCTCTTGACCCTGAGAGGCTTGCCTGTCTTGGCCACGCCTGTTGACCCTGAATTTTCCCTGAATGGTTCTAAATATCCGGAAGCTCGATAATAGTTGCAAGGGTGAACATAATCTTTATGTGTACTGTATTTTATTTTTGTAAAAGTTTCTAGACATAGTATTTTGCCCTCATTCAAATTAGTTTTTTGGTACTGTAGGAAGTTTTAGCACCAAATTTTCCAAGGAGATTTTAGAATCCGATATGGCTAAAGAGAAAAATAACTTTGGGTAGACTGGCCTTTCCACATTCCTCAAGCCATAGAATGTTCTTCAATACCTACTCTCAAAAGCCCTGATTTATCTCAGAGACATTTCTTTGTAAGTGCCAAACAGAGTTTCAGTTCTTATCTGGACTCTCCACCCTATTGAACCTTAATATATTAGAGCACACTTGCCTAATGCCTCTAATTTCTTTTCCTTGATTGAACTTGTTACCACAATATCTTCCTAGTCTGTGTCTGTAACCTAGGCAGTTTTAGTTGCCAACAGCTAGTGCAATGCCTTGACTGGAAGGACTCTATTGGACATGAGGACACTCGGGGACAGACTACTCAGTATCTCATGTCTGACTGAAAGACAGTCCCAGTAGAAGAACTGCAGTTTATCCCAGGTCTCCCAGAAGATTCTCCCCTGAGAAGTTCAAAACGGACTCCTATATAGTTTCCCAGAGAATCAGACTTTAGCATTTACCTTTCACTACACGAGACATATTATCCTTTCCAACTTGT
This sequence comes from Micronycteris hirsuta, assembly GCA_004026765.1. NCBI lineage: Eukaryota > Metazoa > Chordata > Mammalia > Chiroptera > Phyllostomidae > Micronycteris > Micronycteris hirsuta. The sequence goes on from PVJI01003380.1 coordinate 71,601, forward strand.
CCCAGTTTGTGGTTTGTCTTCATTCCCCTGTAATTTGTGAACTTCTTTATTATTCTTTGATCTGAATCTAACTCATACTTTCTAACCACTCCAGCTTTCTCAATCCCATCTGCTATCATTCCATTCTAATGAGGCTAATTTCCGCATTCTCTTCTAAAGCTTCTACTTAAATCAAATATAGCAACGCGTGTCAGAACCATTCACTCATATACATTTCATATTACCTCGCCAGAAGCCATGCCGTCTACCATTCTAATCGTGAATTTAGTTTTTCAGATTATGCCAGTTCATCTCATTCTCTCCCAATCCCTCTCTTTCTCTCTCCCTCTCTCTGTCTCTTTCTCCCTTTTTTCTATTTTTAATTTCCATGTTACTATATTTCCCTGTTTTATTGTTTTTTCATTTGTTTTGCTTTAACAAGATCTTTAAATGAAAGCATCCAGACTGTATTCTTTATGTATTTATTGAAATAACAAAACTTGTTAAACTGGATGCTTTTGGCCAACCCAAACTCTTTCTCCTCAGCATGAGATTTTGTTTTTATATTCCAATACTTTGCTCAACTTTCACTTTTCATTAATGTCTCATTTGTGTAGAGTTTTTGATATTTTTCTTCCTTCCTTTCCTCTCCCCTTTTCTTTTCTTTTCTTTTCTTCCTTCCTTCCTCCTTCCCTCCCTCCCTTTATTTCTTCCTTCCCTTTCTTTCTTTTTTTAAACAAACTCAATCAACACCCTACTTGCTTACCATTCTGCTTCATATTTCCTACATTACAGTAAGATAATTTCTTGCTTTTATGCCGCTGCCCAATCCTCTGGGACCCATTCAGAAAGAGAGGGTCTCAGACATGAGTTATTTTTGATGGTCTGGGAAGATCTAATTAAGGGTCAAAGCAGTAGATGCTGTGGGAGGGCACTTGTCACTGAGTGAAAGAGATGACTCTTGCCATATGCTCTCAAAGGAGAAAACAAAGACTATACATACATGAACATGATTTTATACACATTTAAAAAATTCCCCTGTAGATATAGTATCAGGGCAGAATCAGTGAAATGGAAGGGGATGGGGGCATTTTAATTATCACAGAATCTTTCCAAGTACTGACCACCTAGATTTGAGGGAGTAAAAAAATCCGGAATAAATTGAAAGATTCAAGATCTGTGATAAAGAGAATGCTGGAATTTATAATACACATAAATTAGTAGTGTTTGCCTCTCCTTTTATTTAACAAATGTTTTTCTTTTGTGAAAGGAGTAGAGTTCAATTGTAAATATTTACAAAGAAAATTCAAAAGCGGAAACAATCCATAATTCTGCTACACAGAGATGACAGTTGCCATTTGCATTCAGATACCTGATCCTTTTACTATGTTCAAAAACACCAATTTTACAAACGTGGAATTATGTATTATTCACAGTTTGTTTTATTTCTGCTTTTGCCTACCAAAAGTTCACATCTTATCAGTCTTTAAAATGATGATTTTAAATGGCTATATAATACTCTATCATAAGAATTGATATACTCTTATTTTCAGTTTGAATGACAATTAAAAAACACTTTGTACAAACATGTTGATCTGTCTCTCTGATGTCTTTCTTACAAAAAAGTTTTTGAGTTTCTTACAAAAGAATCTTAGATCTAATCCATCTTCGATACAATATTCCTGCAAACTGTGCTCCATGTCAGAGCCTTTTCTCTGGCAGGCACCTCTCTGAACGTGTTCTCTTCCTCATATCACCATGTGGGACCCCCCACCTTGCACTAAAACTGCTGCTCAAATGTGATCACACCAAAGAGATGTGTCCCTGAGCACCTTTATAAAATGTCATATCCACCACCTCCCAAATCATGCTTCATCCCTTTATCATGCACCGTATTTCCTTTTAGTATTCAATAGTACCTAATATGTACATTTATTTGTTTACATATTTATTGCCTCCCTCCCAAAATTTAAGGAAAATAACAGCAAAAATTCCGTCTGCTTTGTTAAACAGTTTATCCCCAATAAAACAGCACAGTTTATCCCCTTAAACAGCACCTGGAACATAATATGTGATGATTGAGTAGATAAAAACAAAGAAAAAAATGAAATTTGATACAGATAAACTAGTTGCTTTACAGAAACTTAATCCACAGGATAATCAACTTAACTTTATCCCAGGATAATCCACTTTGAATATTAATTTTAAAATTGTCAAATAATTTATATACTTTAGGAAATAATTAATTTAAATAATTGCTTAAATAATTTAAATAATTTAGGAAAAATTTATACTATACCCTCAATATTGCTTTCATTTTCTTTTTTTAAGTTTTTCCTTTGAATTATCTGTTGCTGTTCTTTACATTTTTCATTAAGATGTTTGTTTCTTTAAAGTAATCTAAAAGGGCTTCATTGTATTGTGTGTTGAAATTTTCACATTTGTATAGACACTTTTCTCTTTTTCATAGCATGCCTTCAAATTTTTTAATGTTTCATGACATATTAGGTTTTAAAAAATGTATAGAACAAATATTTTGAGATTTCCACCAGAGAGCTCACCTACACTCCCAAAAAGACTTCCAACTCGTCTTCTTTCAAGTTTGTCATTCATATCACTAACATGATTTTTCAGATTGTCATTTCTTATTTCTATTTCACTTTGTTTTTTTATATACTTTTTTAAAAGTGTCTATTTCCATTTCTGTTTTCTTGGAGTATTTTTAGGTAATTTTCTCCTTTACATATTATAAGGGTCATGACTTCATGAATTCTATTTAAAATGTCTATTTTTCACCTATTTTAAGAGATGAGGTACTCAGTTATTGCTCATCATTTGATAGTGTTTTCTTCCACTTTATCATTTTAATATAGCTCCCATTTTACATTTGTTTTCTATTTGCTTAACATTGAATTAGTGCAGATTTATCCAATGTCATGTTTACAGCCAGATGACATCTGTTTTGTTTTGTTTTGTTTTTTCACTATCCACTTGCTGGTTAACACCCACTTATACTGGTTAAAACTCCTTGCTGTCGCTCCAACTGTAAGACAGAGAGTTTGGTGTGTAGACCTTCCCGCTAGAGGTCAGTTATCATATATGGAGTCTAACTTTGCTCTTTAAAGTAAGGTGGTCTCACCCTGGCTGGTGTAGCTCAGTAGATTGAGCATGGGCTGTAAACCAAAGGGTCGCCAGTTTGATTCCCAGTCAGGGCACATGCCTGAGTTGCAGGCCAGGTCCCCAGTGGGGTCACGTGAGAGGAAACCACGCATTGATGTTTCTCTCCCTCTCTTTCTCTCTCCTTTCCCTTCTGTCTCAATATAAATAAATAAAATCTTAAAAAAAATAAAGTAAGGTGGTCTCCTACGTCCAAAACCATAATGCTTCACAAGCCTGAAAAGTCACATTCATAATGAGTCTCTCTCCACCATCCTCCTACCTCTGCTATCACCTACAATGCTTTAAGTAAATTTGGTGGGATGTAATGAGTGACAGTCTACTCCCTTCTCTCCCTTCCTATGTTCAGGAAGTTTGGTGCTACTAATACCAAAACAGGAAGAGATGGTGCTTTGAAGATACTACTCTATGTGTTCCAAGTAGCAGCACCTTCTGCCGACACCCAATGAAATCATGGCAATCCAGGTTTTTGGTGGAAAAAGTCCATGAACCTAAAAGCATTCATTTAAGAAATATTGAAATACTTTCTTGACTTTCAAATGGATAAGACTAGTCTATCTACATGTATAGGCCACCTGTTGTGTTTTGCTTAATCCAACATTAGCTTTAGAAGAATGGTACAGAGAATGCTTCTATTAAGGTTAGTTTTTAGGATTATTATTGTATTTTTTCTTTGTAGGTGTTTTAACTCAAAGTTAACTAAGACCAACTTAAGATGGCAGACTACTAATCAGATGTCCTGTAAAAGTTGAAGTTGGATAGTAGTATTTTTAAGCCTGCCATTATAATTTATCTTTTCTTCCATCTAAAAATAACACATAGATAAAACCAAAGGGAGTAGGACTGAGGGTGGGAGGTAGGGATCGCTGGGGTAGAGGAGAATGGTGGGCAGAAAATGGAGACAACGGTACTTGAACAACAATAAAAATAAATAAATAAATAAATTTTAAAAATTACTACTCTGAGCAATGCAGATGAGTAGGGGAGTAGGGGAACATACATGGTTGTAGAACAGAATTAGTGTGGGAAATGCCAACACTAACTAATAAGTGGCTAAGATTTGTTATTATCTAATGCCTAGAAATTATGTCTTTAAAACTTCATGTAGAAATATTATATCCTATAATTTTGAATGAGTAATTAATTGCAATATAATTTTAAATTATTTGCATATTGTTATGTATTCTAACTTAAAATTTCTAAATCAACATTATAGGGTTTTGGTAGTAAAATGATTGGAGCTATTGACATTTTTTCAAATTATGTGAATTTAACAAAAATGACCTACAATGTTTCACTTAACCACCGTCATATCTACCATAGTAGACTTTTCTTTCATAAAATAAATATGGAAACTGAGTGGGGCAAAACTGACAAACTAATTTCAGTGTTAAAAATTTAGCGATATTTTCAGTGTAAGATACCAGTCTTTTGCAAAGGGGATTATTTTCATAACCTGTGTGTAATTCAGAAATGTCTGTGTTGGTTTTAGTCAACCGGCCATAAAAAATACATTATAGACTATGAAATCACCAAAGCTCTTTCAAATCCGGGGGAATGTTTTATGGGGGTTATTGGTGACCGTTCTGCATTTATCAGAATACCTTTTGTTTTGCTCATGCAAAAGTTCTTTTGCAGTAGAGACCAGCCCCTTGAGGTGTTTACTTGTAGACTTCTAATATAAAGCTGGCGGCCCTGTTGACTCTTAAAAGTTAGTTTTTAGTCTTGAATGAGGGAAAAAAAGCTTGGTTTTCATAGCAGAATAAAAATAGAGCATAGAATTACATGCTGGCATTGAATCACAGAAATTTAAAACACTAGGTATCTCTCAAGAAGTAATTAGAATTCTTTATTTTCTGCACATTTATTGACTAAAAAAACCAAAGTGCTTTTGCATAGAGTTTTTTTTTTTTGTTCTTGATATATAAAATGGGCATGACTGAATCACTGAAAGCTGACAAATCATTGTTATCATTTGACTCATTTTTTTAAACTTGTTTAGAGTCTATATCAACCACCTTTTCCAAAAATGTCAATGATTCCTATTGCATATTGGAAAAAGTGGAAAACCCTAATTTCTGCCCCATATGAAGTATCGCTGCTCCTGTACAGGGCTGCACCAGACAATTCTGTGGCATTATCAAGTAAATAGGGGGAAAATGTGGGTGTGGCAAATCTGTCTTTGAATAATGCTATTTGAGGTGACTATCTAATATCACTATAAAGCATATGCTCTTAAATTGGGTTGCAGTATTCAAAAGAATAGTTCAATTTGATGTAAAATTCCCAGATAAGTCTGTGTCACTAACTTATTGATAATGATGGTGGCTATTATTTTTAAAGCATTTTTGAGGGATATGCAAACTTAATGTATGAAGTTTAAATAAACCTGTAGTTTCAAACAATGGCATTTCTCCTTAGTGTCACATGTATTTTTTATTATTTTGAACTCTCATTTTTTGATATATTTTAAGAGAACAAGCTTTTACCAAAAGTAGAGAACATTAAAAAATTCTAGTTAAAGTAGCTATAAGAAAAACCATTACATTAAATAGTATGTAATTTTGGAAGTGTTTAAAACAACTATTCCTGTACCTTAAAGTGGTAAGATTTTGATTTCCTTAAGCATAGAGGACTTTATTTATAACAGTTTAACTTTACAGTTAGGTATAAGAAGTCAGTATTTTTTAAAACACTAAAACAAAAGCTAAGAGCCCGAGTGATTACAAGATACCTATATCTACATGATCTATTCGTTCCTCTGTCATTTCTGTTTTCACAGCTAGAAATATAACATAAAAGAAATGCTTCACCACTTCTTTCTAAATCCTGTTTGATCCAACGTGGACAAAAATATATTGTTTTGGACTTCCTGATAGAAAAAATATATATCTTGAACTGAATTAAATAGCTGTTCCTGCAAAAAGAAACTTGGAATTTGTCTTTGCTCTATTTCACATCTGCATCATATCTTCTATTAAAAATATTTCTTGATTTTTAGTGCCTGCTTGGTTTTGGTTATCTAAGCTGCAATAAGTAGCCTTGGGACCCCTGAAGGCACACCCCACACACTTACGCTGTGTGACCTCGGGTCACAAGTAATGGCTGCAAGCTAATTGATTGAGAAAGGCTTGTCTGGCGGGGCCTCTCTGCGTCCTCCCTTTACATTCCTAACTTCTGTGAAAGAGGCACTGGCCGCTCAGCCTAGCAAGGAAGGAAAAAGGAGAGGAAGTTTCTCGTTCTGATTACACTCTGAATTCCCTTGTAGTGAGCTTTCTTCTCTCCACCCACTTCTCACCAAGAAGTCCTTAACTTGACGGTGAACAACTGAAAACCTGATCCCAGGGAGTTAAGCGAGAAATGATTTGAGTATTTATTGAACTGAAAGAACAAATTACCTACTTCAGGCTGTGGGGAGCGTGTGGAAATTATATTAAAACTTCAGCAAAGTGCACAGCCGCATAATACAGAAGCCGGGACTCAGAATGACAGGCAAATAAGCCAGCTCGTGGAAGGGGCCTCTGGGTGGCAGCTCTGGGCTATTGGGTGTTGGACAACTCTAGGCAAAACTGAAATGGAACAGGGGCAGAAAATAGCACACTTTTACGCTATGCAACTGTGGCTTTCACATGGTGAGTGCAGATTTAAGATATTATTTAAAATATACTCTCTATGTTGTAAAACAAGTGGAGAAATCTCTTGTGCTCTGAGGGAAATTATAGCAAGAGCCTTTCTTATAAGTTCTAACAAGGCGGTTTGCTTTTGTTTCTGCTTGATTTCACATTAAACTTGGCAATGCTAACAGAGAAATACAATATTTATTAAAATTGTCCTTTTGTGTAAGTCATGCTTCTCTTTAACCTGAACAAATATTGTTTTAGGCAAATCATGTGTGGAATAGATAATAAGGGAACAATGAACGGTGTGACAGAATATATGTAAACATTTCATTTAGTCCAACTTTGTGTCACTTCTCACGGCTTCGTGTTTGCTGTCTTATCTCAGGAATATATATATATATATAGCACAGTCTGTATGAAAAGGGCTTTGTGTGTGAATTCCTGTGAGTTAAAGGGTCAGGGCCTGTGCGTTATCTGACTGCCAGTGAGACTCAGTAGGGCGTCCTCTTATTTTTAACTTAAAATAGAAAAAAAGGGCATCTATACCTATTAAAAAGTAAGTGTGTTTTGATTTCAACAGTTGCCCTCTTAAAGTCTCTGTGTGTTATTCTCGTCAAAGGATCGTTTATACTTCTTTGGAGAAGGAGCATGCAAACTTCTTTTGTTTCTTTTTGTCCCGTTTGCACACATTTCACTGTTGAAACTTTGCACACAATTTATTTTTTTAGTTGTAATTACCTTGAAAAATTACTGAGTAATTTCAAGGCAGATATTTTAGTGCAAATACCTGGAAGTTAGTAAGATTACTTTTCTGGGAAAAACACTACTCCAGAGTGTAAAATTATGCTTAATTTCTCATTTAACTGTAAAAAATGTGCTGCATGTTAAAAAAATCAAAACCTTCAGGAAGTGTTTCTAGAAATGTTATAGAAGAGATTCTTCTTCAAAACCTGAAAATTTAGTATTACAGTTTCAATAGGCAACAAAATAATATTACTGTCATTGACTTTGTTTAAAAAGCAGTTTTCTTAACAAGGTGACTGCATTAGATATTGCCCAAATGAATGGAGTGAAAAATGTGTCTTCCACACTGCTGATTTGATATAATGCAGAGCTCAGCATTGTTATGGGGTTTCGCATTTATTTAAACTTTTTAAAGAGCAGCTCTCTAATACAAATTTTGAATAATCACTTTAAAAATAAAGCTGACAAAAGCAAACTCCTCATATTTTGAGATTTATAGCTTCTGTTTGCTAAAGTAAATTAATAAATGGAAAAATATGTTGAAGTCATGGTGAAGTTATAAAACTTCACAATAAAGGAGAAAAGCTTTTTAAGAAAGAATGAATGTGGTTTTGCTTATGAGGTGATTTTGATGCATTACTTAGCTTTTCTTTTTCAAAGATTTATGGAAAACTATCAACTATTGCAAAACTAGGTAACAGTCTTGACTTTAATACAAGAAACCTGTATAAGAAGTTTAATTATTTTTGAGCTATTCCTATGATTTGATACAAACTTCTTTCAATAATTGGAAAATGTGACTGACAAATCCTTTTCTAGACGAGTTCATGTCTGTCACCTGTTACATTCATTCTTTTCGTGCCCACGATCACATTTCCTAGCTGTTTGTCGGTGCTACAGGAAAGTGAAGCTTTTTTTTTTTTGTTAGTTTTTATTTGCATGAGCCTTTTGAGGTTTTTAAAATTATGTTCTCATCAAAATCACCAAGGTGGTTTTAATAAGGTCTTTGGTACAATCTTGATATGACTAGTCAAGAAAGGAGATGTCAATTGTTTGGGTTTTTCTTTTAATATGTTTCATTAAGTCAAGTTAAGGTGTGGCTGAGGGTTTATGAAAGGCTTTGCCAAGATATCAGCTTTTCAAAAATTTCTTTCTTTGGTATCAAGATTGTAAAAAAAAAAGAAAGAAAGAAAGAAAGAAAAGAAAAAAAAAAAAGAAACAAAAATGTTTACCCCTTACTTACTCTCTCCAAACCAATCCAGAGACCAGAAATTAAAGGGAATTTCATTATTTTCCTCCGTTGTAGCTAACCACAACTCAGGAAGTTACTTTGCTGTAGTCAGGGGCTGCAAAAGAAATAGAGTTTGCCCTAATGGAAGCAGATAAACAAAATGAAAAAAGATTTACTGCTTCGTTTTCCTAACATTTAATCTTAAACTACTATGTGCAGTCTTTTCTGTTCATATTTACTTATTGATTGGTTGTTGAGGCGACCAACAAGGCAGCTTTTGAAAACTCAAATCCACCTTAGCATCATTTTATAGCCAAGGGTTTAAGAAGGTGTATATGTGATGGAAGGCTAATTTTGCACAGAAGTTTAAATTGTTTATTAGATTAATAAGGAACAATGGAAATATGTTCACAAATTAATTCTAAGGTTGTTTCCCCTAGCTATATATAAACCACATTGATGAGTCATTGTCATTCCCATAGATTGCAATATTAAACCAGTTTAGTGTCTGTGTGAGTGTGTTTGTACTTTTGAGCTCACGAAGAGGGTGACAGAATGGCCTGGACATGTGCTAGGGTTATGGCAGTCTTTGACTTCCTTAATTCTCATGGTCACTACATTTCAGTATTTTTCTGTAACCCTGTAGTAGTCAGAATCTGTTGCAGTGAAAGTATGTCTTCTTTATTTAGGAAAAATGCCATATTGGCTGTATTCTCATTTCAATTACATTGATCAATTTGTTTTTTAAGATGATATATTTTTTAAAATATGAGACTGAATCTGTAGCATTAGATTCTTTTGTCTCTGACAAATTATGAGTTCGCTAAAGGGTGTCTAGAGAGTGGCAGTATGGTTTTCATTCCTCGTCTTATGACGAAAAGGGCATAGTGGTTGTTCATCCTTGTAGGCACTTTGATGTTAAGAATAACATCTTTTGTAGATTATGAAAAATTTAAGGATTTTCTTTTTAAAATTTCTTCCTTTACTATTAGCTGTAAAGTTTTATTTTCTGGAACATTATAAAAAATGCATGTTGATGCTCATAATATATCATACATATCTCTTAAATTCTCTTTCACACAAATGTATATATTTTTCTGTGCTGCATTTTTGGCGAATTACTCAGAATTGTATTCAATTTACTAATTCTTATTTTGACTAGATCCATTCCAGAATTTTTTTCGACTATATATGTTTTCCTGGGAATTCTAATTGATTCTTTTCTCACAACCACTTCTATTGCTTCATCTCTACTTATTTTCTTGTAAATTATATTAATGTTATTTCTTACTCTGTCTCTTTAGTGATACTAACATGCTTACTTTGAAATTCTGAAATTGGTCTATTAATTTTATGTCATCTGGAATGACTTTATTGCCTCTTTAAAAAAATTTGCTGGTGATTTTTTCTTTTTTTTATGACTTTACGTGTCTTGGACTTTTGGTTTTCAGGCCCAACTTTAGTGAGAAGGATTTTCAAAAAAATCTCTCTCTCTCTCTTTGCTAACTTAAGCCCAGTGCAATGGCCACAGAGCCAGCCCCTCACACTCTCTACCCCAAGCTCACAATCTCTGATAATGGAGACAATCATAGTTCACCAAGTCAAATGTTTGTCCCACATTCTGGCTGCCAGATTATAGCTGATGTTTCTGGCCTCTCTACATAAACAGCTCTATGTAAGCCATGGCTCCAGGGAATAGTCAGTTATTCAACGTTCCGTTATCTCAGATTTCAGTCAGTAAACCTGGCACTGATTTGCACTCCCTGTGGGCAAGTGTGGCACCGCAGTTATCTCACGGATTTAGGGAATCGTTTGAAACCAGCAGTACACTGCAGCTCAATTTCTGTTTCTATTCTATCAGTGGTCCCCAGAACTGTTTACTTTGTTGTTGATATCACTGTTACATTATCTTATTTAATATTTTATCTATTATTGTTATATGTTGAAAGCAAAGGCAAGAGGCTCAAACCATACTTATTGCAATGCGACTTGGCAAGAGATTTCCAAATCATGGACTCGAAATCAGGAAGCACGGGTTCATGTTCTGATTCGCTTATTCACTGTGTTAGGCAATGTCATTAATTACTTAAATGTCTACATTTCTTCCTGTCAAAAATATTGATAGCGATGTTTATCTAATAAGGCTGTTCTAAGCATTAAATAAGATGATGTATGGAAAGTAGTTAGCCTGTGCTAAGTCATATTAAGTGTGCAAATTTTATGGGAATAGTTTTCAGGAACCACTATAGAGGACACATGGACAGAACCAAGGGTGGAGAGGGAGGCAGGGAAGGGAGGTGGGATTGGAGGGGGAGGGGAGGGGAGAGTATGCAGACAACTGTAATTGAACAAAAAGAAAGTAAAAAAAAAAATAAAAGCAACCAAACCCAAAACAAAACCATATAATATTACCCAATTATGCAGTGAATAAATGGTAATATAAGTGTAAACTACACTTTGTCTCTTATATTCTGAGTGACTACAACATTACAGTTTTTAATATTTGAAGTATATTTCTAAAGATGAATATCAAGTGCACTCGATTTCATGTCTAACAGGTAGGTAGGTGTTCTGTTATGCGATCCACATACCTTAGATGGTATAAATGAATAATTCAGAGACTTCGGCATAAAAAAAATCTTTCTTCAAATGACCTTTTTGAGATAGTCACTTGAAATCCATGTAGCTTGAACAGAGTAGAAGTATGGAAGAGATAAGTGGAATGGGAGCAGGTCGTTCTTTTGACCTTGGCTTTTTGACTTGCTCTTTTGGTTTGATTATAACAGTTTCACCCTGGGATGGGTTTCTTTAGTAGTGGGAAAAGGGAGGAGAGGGTCTTTTGTGAGGGTTTGGGGTGTTCTTGTTCTGTAGCTACTTTGTAATATAAGTATCTGTTCAATATTCGTATCTTTTTAAAACATCGGTTTATCCCTGGCTGGTGTAGCTCAGTGGATTGAGCGCGGGCTGGGAACCAGAGGGTCCCGGTTCGATTCCCAGTCAGGGCACATGCCTGGGTTGCGGGCCGGGTCCCCAGTGAGGGCCATGTGAGAGGCAACCATACATTGCTGTTTCTCTCCCTCTCTTTCTCCCTCCCTTCCCCTCTCTCTAAAAATAAATAAAAATAAAATCTTAAAAAAAAAGAAAAAAAAAACATCGGTTTAAACCAGTGTTTAAATATAGACAGTATTGACAGTGAGTGCATTTGACTGGGTGGGAAATTAAAGATTTGTGAAATAAAACATTTCTGAAAGTCAAAAGGTTCTAAGAGATGATGAAGAAAGATGAGGATGGAGATGAAACAGCAGCAAAAAACTTGGAAATACTGTTCCAGTTTGAAAACAGAGAAAATAGGTCTACAAGAAACTATTTTGCTGTGTATAATGCACGTGTTTTTGCCCAAATTTTTTAGGGAAAAATAAGGATTCACATTATACATGGGCAATACCTGAAATACCTTGTATCTGTTCTTGTGTTTTGTAATGATCTGTTGCATAAAATTTCTTGTACCATAATATGTTCAAAATGAATACTAAAATTTCTTTATAATACAAAAAACAAGTATCTAAATATAAATAAATAAATAATTGAATTAAAACAAAAATTTTTTTCCTGGAAATTTGAGTCAAAAATGTGGGTGCACATTATGGCAAAATATGGTACTACCAACATATCCTCAAGTAGAGCGTTTATAAAATGGTCATTTTATTTCTTTTCTTACCACTGGTTTCCCTGTACCACATGAGCTCCCTCTTTCATTTTCAATTGTAGGAATACCTTTTGCTCATTTCTTAAGTAATCATGAACTTCAGTACTTCTACCTTGACTTCCTTTCCTTCTCTTAACTATCCTATTTCTTTTGTTCATCTCACATTTCACCATGACCCCAGATACCATTATTAGCCCATTTCTCGCCCATTTCTCATCTTCAAAATTTCAACTGGTATACCTACTTAGCCACAGGCACTTTATATTTAACATGTTCATATCTGAATCATCTTCCCATCAGAAACCTTTTTGAATTTTGTCATGTACCTGTTGCCCAAAATCAAAACAGAATAAGAAACTTTGCCTTCTTTTTACTTCTACCTACACATTTAAACTTTATGGAACAGATTTGCTATTTCTAAATCCAGTTGACCATTGAATAATGTAGGTTTGAACTGTGCAGGTCCACTTATGAACAGAAATATTTCAATAAATACTTGCACCGTTTTGATCCATAGTTGTGAGTCCATTGATCTACATCATTTTACATAGGAAACTTGAGCATACAGGGATTTTGGTATCTGCAGAGGTCCTGAAACCAATACCCCACAGATACAGAGGACGACTGGCATACTTAAGTTTGAGGGGTTCAAAAGTTATATGTGGATTTTCAACTGTGCAAAGTTGGCACCCCTAACCATGTGTTGTTCAATGATTGACTATTTCTATTTCTAACCATTTCTCTGATCATATCTACATGTTTCTTACTGTCTGACTGATATTGAAAGACACTTAGGAGTTGTATCACTCAATACCAAGGAATTTGGGATATATATTCAAAGTTCCTATCTGGCATTGGTTGAGGACTACTACTATGACCATAAACTTTAGAATCCCAGCCCACATCATGGCAGCCCAATCATGTTCTTGGTTAGAAAATGCCTTCAGACAGAAAGAGGTAGGTGCTTGTGGTAAAACACCTTTAATGTGTAAGGGAAATATGAGTGCCATGAGTATATGTGTAGAACACCAAGAGCATCTTCACTGTATGTTAAGAAGCATTTAAGTGTTTGTTATTTCAAAAAGAACACTATTGTATATGTCCCCTTGTGAACTTGTATTAAAGTTTTCTTAGGGTATATATCCAAAGGTAAAATTGTTGCATTGTGAAATAAGCATGGTCTAAATTTTATGACACTTTGCATTACTCTTCTAAAGAGTGACATTAGCCCAGCTGGTGTAGCTCAGTGGATTGAGCGCGGGCTGGGAACCAGAGGGTCCCGGTTCGATTCCCAGTCGGGGCACATGCCTGGGTTGCAGGCCAGGTCCCCAATGAGGGCCATGTGAGAGGCAACCATACATTGCTCTTTCTCCCTCCCTTCTCCTCTCTCTGAAAATAAATAAATAAAATCTTTAAAAAAATAAAGCTCAAAAAAAAGAGTGAAATTAATCTTTAAGGGTACTGCACAAAGCTTTACTTCCATTACTTTTTATTAGAGTACACTTTTGCTCACATTCTTTCCAACTGTTAATATTACCAAATGTTTTAAATTTTGGATATCTGTTGAGTAATTTAGTATATTAAAGTTTTTAATTTGCATTTTTGATTTCTAATGAACCTATTGGAGACCTTAGCTATATATAGAGAGAGATTATAATATACCATTTTAATGTGAATAAATTTTTATATATTAATGATGCAAATGTCTTCTTCAGTTAATTGCTTCATTATACCTCTGCCAATTCCTTGTTAGTTTGTTTATCTTTTTCTTTTAAGTTTTTGGTCTTCTTTATTTATCCTTTCCCTTCTCCTCCCCTACTTGCCATCATAGGTACCTTCACAGAGTTTCTTTTTGAACATAGAAAAGTAGACTTTTTTTACCCCCACCCCATTATATACAGTATTTCACATCATGCTTTTGTCATGTAATATACTGTGGAGTTATTTCAAGATCTGCAAAGAACTGTGCTGCATATTACAAGGAATGAAAACATGAACACAATGTACGTCCTGAAAGCTTAGTCTTACATGCAATGTTGAGAGAGTTATGAAAAACTATGGGAATTTAGAAGGGTCATATTCCTTTTGAACTGAAAAATTAATATTCTTTAAAGCGATCAGTAATCATGCATCAGAAGATGCAACTAATTTCTATATCACATTTTTTAACCCAACATTTTAAAATCCAAATTTCTATAGTTGAGGAAAGTTTAGCAAATTTGTATTTTTAGAAATGTACATTAAGAGCCTACTATATTATCAGGCATTATGATGGATATTAATGTGGATGTAAAAGTGAGAAAGGCAGATAATCACTGATTTCATGGGAGGTAGAGGCTGTGAGTTAAATAGCAATGGGAAATAAGTGAATTCAGTATGACAAGATCATCCTGGGAGCTGTAGCATATTTATTGACAGAATGCCTGGGTTTCAGGCTGGAGCATGTTCCTGGAGTGGAGCTAGCCAAGGAGGGGTGGGGAATGTTCCAGGCAGAGGAAAGAGTATATACAATACTGTGAAACTGAGGGTTTGGTGAGTTTGAGGATCTGCAGAAAGATCAAATTGGATGGAGTAAAACATGCTTGCGGTGGTGAATGGTTGAGAAGTTGGAGAGATTAGTACCGGTTCACTCCTGAGAGACCTAGTTT
Organism: Micronycteris hirsuta; assembly: GCA_004026765.1. Classification (NCBI taxonomy): domain Eukaryota; kingdom Metazoa; phylum Chordata; class Mammalia; order Chiroptera; family Phyllostomidae; genus Micronycteris; species Micronycteris hirsuta. The sequence continues at coordinate 86,706 of PVJI01003380.1, forward strand.
GGGAATTATCCTAAGGGCACTAGGGAGTCATTTAAAGGGTTTAGTAAGACTCCCAAATGGTCAGATGTGTGTTTACCCAGATAGAACAACATTCTGGTGCATGAGTTGTAGTTAAAATCATTACAGTAGGTCCTATTTCTTTCCTTTTCCTATTAAATCATTTTTAATTGTTATTCTATTGGAGTTGTCCCAATGTTTCCCCTTTGCCCTTCTCTACCCATCCCACCCCAACCCCGACTCCCACAGTCAATTCCCACACTGCTGTCCATTTCTATGGTTCATTTGTACATGTTCTAAAGAATTTTTAAATCTGGAAACCATAGTTACTTAGAAGGTTCAAAAGTAGGTTTTAGGTTGGATATAAATTGCAATACATGTAAATTCCTCCTTACATTCTCAAACTTGTTCTTAATTAAAAACTTCAAGAATGACTAGACTACATTAAGAACAGTGGTTGATTTTTCAGCCATAAAAAGAAAGAAATCCTGCCAAGTGAGACAATGTGGACGAAAGCTGAGGGCATTCTACTAAGAGAAATAAGTCAGATGGGAATTAGGCAAATGCTGCGTAATCTCACTTACATATGGAATCTCAAACAACCAAAGTGATAGAAACAGAAAACAGATAGTTTCTGTGGTTAGGTGTTGGGGCTGGAGAAATGGGTGAGAGTGGTCAAAAGGTACAAACTTCCAATTATAAGACAGAAAGTTCTAGGGGTGTAATGTACAGCATGGTGAATATAGTTAATGATACAATAATAAACTAATGTATACTTGAAAGTGGTTAAGAGGGAAGATCTCAAAACTTCTTATTACAAGAAAAAAATTCTAACAATGTGAGTTGATTAATATTAAGTTATTGAAATCATTTCACAATATGGACATATATCAAATAAGTAGGCTTCACATCTTATACAGTGTTGTAAGTCCATTATATCTCAGTAAAACTGGGGGGAGGAGCAGTATTTAGCTAGAAAACAACCTTTGATAAAATCAGCATTTAAGGAACAAGTAAGGGAAGAGAATGAGTTTAAAAGAAGAGAGAGAAAGAATGGTCAGAGCTATAACAGAGAGAATCATGGGAGCCAAGTTATTAAAGGTTTCATAGCTACAAGTAATATATTCCAAAATTAAGTTCTTTGAATAATAATAAATGTTCTTGTTTTTATTGTGTGGGGTTTTGTGCAAGGTTGTAAATTCACTGTCACAATTATGAAATCAGGAGGACAAGCCATAAAAATATTAAGAAATTAAAACCTTAAGTAAATCTTTACTGCATTCTGTCGCTTGGTTTCTCTTGAATATCTGCCAGTTTCTAGTGGAATGACTCTTTTTACTTCATGTAATAATGAGGAGAATGAAAACTTCTGGGCAAAAATGTATAAATTATAAGCTATGTATTTATTGACTAACTAAATGTCTAGCATCATGTATGCCATCTTTTTTATAGGTGGGGCAAAGGTACATCTACCTTTCATATGGAATGTTGCTCATATGTTGTTCATAGGGAAAAATAATACACTAATTAATAAATAATAATACAAGAATAGCTGTTTCACGTGTTCACATCTGTAAACCTACTTTTGTGCCCCTATCCATAAGTGTTACATCATAGATAAGTCCATCCTTTTGTCATAGTATATTTTTTCTTGACAACTTGATCTTAATATTTTTTATTGTTGCCTTTATTTGCATTTTCTCATCTTTACCTCTGTCTTTTTATCAAGAATGACATCAGATATAAGGAAACCATGGGTAGAGCTATCAAGATTTTTTACCTTTTGAAAGTAATACCTTGGCAACATGACATTTTTTGTTCATTCAAGACTTTTAGTTGTTTTTTTAAAAATAAAACTATTCATAGTTTCTAGTTCTCAGATTACTCCAAGGTAGAGTAATCTATCTTAGAGTTTCTGAGGTGTTTTTTTAACTTGTTTTCAAACAAGTCCATTTTTTCTCATACCTATTTTTCTGTGGAATATTTTTTTAATTCCTCTTCCTTTTCCTTTTTTAATTTTTTTTTTATTGTTGTTCTAGTACAGTTGTTTTCCCTCTAAGAACACAAAAGTGCCTTATGGTTTTCTTCTGGCCCTCAGGTTGCATTAATTTGCTTTGTCCAGCTTTTCTTACTTTTATTTCTGGAAGGTATGGCTTACTTCTACATTCATATCTCATAATTTGTTATTTTTTTGTGAAATTCCTGCATAACCTTTCTGTCATGTCTCTGCTTGTACAGCCATTTCTAGTTGCTTTAAGTTTTTCCTACCATGTTCATTGCTGACACATCCTCCCCTCAGCAGAAAGTTTACTTCATTTTCTATAAAATCTGCCTCAACAAAAAAGAAGTAAACATTTAAATCTCAGAACAAAATATGATATTCTTTAATATCAGTCTTTTCTGTGTTGTTGTGATATCTTTTCTCCGGTGATAATTGGCTTTCTTATTGTTCTCATCTTCACAATCAGTATTTTCTTGTCAGTCAGATATAAATTAGTAAAGTGAGATTTCATATGTTCTTAAAGGTAGAATAGAACAGCTCAAGGTAGCAAGATTTCTACAATACTTATTTGTACTATTTATGCACTAGAAATTACATAGGAGAAAGTGTCACAAGAATATGGCCCAAATCACCTAGGTTTAGAAGACTTTAATCAACATTTAGAATTCTTTTCTCCTCTGGATAGAAAAAAGTGATCAATGCTTGCTAAATATTATTAACCTTTTAGTCACTGTTATGGATTTACCAAATCAATTTAAATTATTTATTGGTTGATTAAAATTAAATAATTATCAATAAAAACTTAGAAAAGCAACATTGATGCTTGATTCACATACACAAATCAATTCATAGATATCCCTAATCTCTTTCCAGCCACTATGGCGGATGCTTTGAAATCCGCAGAGAAACATCTGACATAATATCTCTTACCAGTAACAGAGTAGCCTTACAGAGGGTTAACTAACACTTAAAAAAAAACTTTTTAGAAAAAAGACAGTATATTAATACTTTTTCAGAGTACGATGCATTACCAAATGAATATTACAAGATGTACCAAGCCAGGTGAAGATATTCTGAATGGATTGATACTAAATATTATTTAAGACCAAAACATCTGCTTGGCTTTGAATGATAAGAATGATTGGGACATATGGCTAGGAATTAAAAAGTCCAGCCAAATGGATTCAGTGCTAGCCAGAAGGTCTGGAGGCTGATTCCATACAGCTGTGACAAATCCCAGGAGAGAAACAATGTCCAACTTGAGAAACTGTTAGTTAGATTCAAGCCACATGGATCCAGGGATGGATTCAGCACTGGACAAAAGAGATGGCCATTTGAGCCAAGGTGGGGTCATTCTCACAAATCCATCCAAAATAAGACCATTAGGGCATTGTTTATTATTCTACACTGTAATAATTGGCTGACCAGTCAGCAGACCTATGCTAGTAAGGGTACATTCATCAATTCAATAGATAAAATTCCAGCAGCTTAGAAGTTTAGAACATAGAGCATAGTCCAGAAGTTTAGAACTTAAAGCAGCGTGCTCCAGGCAGCTTTCTGCTCACACATTCAAGGACTCAGGTTCTTTCCAATTCACACCTTCACCAACATCAACTTCCACAGCCTCAGATGATAAGTTTACACATGGAAGGATTGGGTAGTCCTGACCCGGAAGTGGAACAATCAATCCCACTCACATTCTGCTCTTTGGAACACAGCCATATGACCATAACGTGTTTAAATAACTCTGGTAAATGTCACCTATCTGTGTCCCCAAGAAAAAGAATCCCAACCACTAAATCAGATAGCACACTTCTGTTTTAAGTACAAAACTCTGAGTCATATACTGTGGTGGGCATATCTATAACCAATACATATTTTTTTCCTTCAAAAGTCTTAGAACTATATGTAAGTAAATGTTAATGTAATACCAGATGTAGTTGGTTCTATAACAGAGGCATTACAATTTTTCTTACAAAAGAGGAGCTTCCCAGAAGAGGCAATATTTGAACAGAGGTTGGACCTTACAGGGGCTCACCATCAGGGGGAGATGGGAAGACTACATGAAAAGTGACGTGACAAGTAGCTACCAAACGGCCAGAGATGAGAATCTATGAAAGTTGCAGAGATAAAGACCTCTTAGAGATGTTTTGAGACCACTACAAGACAGACCTTTACCACCCTGTTTATAGTTTGAGCCATTTGAAAATGTGTAGCATATGCTTAAGGAAGACACTAGTGTTCAGAACACATTAGAATGAAAGAACTAAAGATATAAACCTTCAGGAGCTATTTGAAATAAGGCAGTGGGGTTAGAACCGAGAAAACAATTAGGCAAAACAGATTTGAAAAAGTAGATTTGAAAAGACTTTGAGATTATTTACACTGGTGGCTAATCTAGTAATTTTGTGTTTCACTACCAGAGTGTTTTCAATTGGCAATCCCTGGGAATTATCTGATGAGTTCCAAAGAGCACTTACAGTTGTTTTCGTTAGCTAAGACACGGTTAAAATTTTCCCAGGCAAGAGCGTTTGAGCAATGACGTCTCTGAGAGCCTTGCCCTTCAGAGAAGCACAACAGAGATACCTTCTGTTGTAGACACGCACACCACATTCTGAAAACAAATAATTCTGAGCAAGAAATAACACAAGATAGATGACCTTCCCCTTTTAAAGCTCTTACTAGGCACATATATTCCCTTTATCTTTAAGTGCCTTCTCTTGACAAAAATCCTCACTCAAAATTCTCTTCTGGACATGTCAGGATATAGACATTCTTTGTAAATGTTGCCAAAAATTAATTCAATTTTAGTGAGTTTGAAGGTTTCATGAGCCCTTTAATTGTTGTAGACATCAGCAAAGGGAATATGTAAGTGCCCTCTACACATTCGAGGATATTCATTACTTAGCACGCTCTCTGGGAACGATGGTTTGGAGAGTTACTCTCCCCCTTTTTTGATGCAGGGAAAGTATTTAAATGTTTAAGGACTATAATAGCCTCTTGAAATCCCATTAGACCTGCTAGTAACAATTTACCAGATATAAAACATCAGAGAGTATTGATGTAGAATCTTCCAAGCCTGGTGTCCAGGTGTTCTGCCCTAAGAATATTTTTCCATTAGCTACTGAAAATGTTACTTGACCAAAAAACAGCCTCACCCTTGTTAAGGTCAAAACAAAAGAGCCCCATCAACTCATGCAGAGAAGAGGTAACATAATTTGGATGACAACCATGGTGTTATAATTAATGTTTCTTTTAGTTCAATAATTTTCTTAAAATGATTCCAACTTTCAGAGAAATCTTGCTTCCATTGCATATACTATATGCTATGTTTATATAAGTTGAGACTGCCCATTGAAATACAGTACAATAGCAGAATTTAAATGAAAGTGCATTAATTACAATAAAAATTTCATCTAATAATCTGACTTTCAAATGAATTTTAGTTACAGAGGGCAGTATGTATATGCTCTTGAAATGATTTCCTTGAAAAGGTGTAGCTTTCCTTTTAATAGTGGACAAATTTCCAAAATATTAAAAAGAGAAGGACAGGACTTCCTAAAAGTAGCTAGGAGTACATGTATTAGTTCCTGTTCATTGATGGTATTCAGAAAATGAGGAGGACTTTGTTAAAGTAAGTTGGAGAAGGACTAATAATTTATCAGAAGATAAAGATTGAGCTTAGGCTACTCTTATTTGCCATGAAACTTACTTGAATTCTTAGTTTTTATCCATGATAATCACTCTACCCACCACATAGAATTACTCTGCAGAACAATGATTACCTGTTTCATAGAAAGAAATGTAAAACATTCCCGTGGTCTCTCCAGTATTTTCAGACTAGGACGGCTTATCTGACTTTATTCTCTTAACCTATGCTGTGCCTTTCTGAGTACTCACAGCTCTGTAAAGTAGTCTTGTTACAAAATTTACCAGTTTTCAGCCCTGGCTGGTGTGGCTCAGTGGATTGAGTGTCAGTCTGAGAACTGAAGTGTTGCTGGTTTGATTCCCCATCAGGATACATGCCTGAGTTGCAGGCCAGGTTTTCAGTATAGGGCTTGCAAGAGGCAACCACATATTGATATTTCTGTCCCTCTCTTTCTCCTTCTCTTCCCCTCTCTCTAAAAATTAATAAATAAAATCTTTTTTAAAAAGTCTACCAGTTTCTGTTTTCACCACCTAAAAGAATGATAGTTTCTGTATTTCAATAGTAAAATGTTGGAACAGTGATGAAAATAATAAAGACAGAAAGAAATAGATTTTATGCTATAATTGGTTGTACATGCAGGATTTTTTTCTACATTGCAATCCCTATTGTATCATACCACTTTACTTAAAATTATTCATTGATGTTTTTTAAATATCTTGGAGGTTGATTTTGATATTTCTTCAAAGTTATTTCATGGACTAGAATCTGTGATTCGAAGATTAGGCTAAAATGTGTAATAATCAAGTTTTCTTCTTAAAGTTTATGTACTGAGTTTAAATAAAACCATAACTAAGAGTAGTTTTAATGTTTAATATAAAATAAAGATTTTCCTGGCCAAGTAGCTCAGTTGGTTAGAGTATCATCCTGATAAGCCAAGGTTGTAAGTTTGATCCCCTGCCAGGGCATATACAAGAATCAACAATTAATACATATGGCTGGAACAACAGATCAGTGTTTCTCTCTCTCTCTCTCTCTTTCTCTCTCTCTCTTTATCAAAATTAATGAGTAAAAATTTAGTAAAATAAAATAAAGATGAACTCCCACTGACTTTTCAGTAGTATGCCGTTGGAGGAAACATTGTTTTGTTAGTTTAATTTTTTTTTCTTTGCATTCAGTATCACAATTTCTCCTACTCTGTAGAATGATACTACAGAACGATAAATTATTTAACAATATCTAACATTTAAATAAAACAGCAAAAATGAAAAAAATAGAAAATGAGGAATAAAACAGTCTCTGAAGTTAAGTTTCAGTGTATAAATAACTGGCTAAACCTTTTGATGAGGTATATTAAGTAGCATGGGGTTTTGATATGTAAAATAGCATACATTTCACAAAGGCATGGTTTGAATGGGCTAAAGTATTTTTAATGAATGTAAAACATTTCCCAATTAAGAATGATATAGGCACACATTAAAGTAAGAATAATTGAAATTTGTCAAATATCTTGAAAAGTGTAAAGGAATCAGTAGGTCATCAGTGAAAATACCAACTAAAATGAATAAGAATGTGTGTGAGAGTGTCTTTGGTACATTTGATTTGCTTTCCTATCCTTTTCAACTCCTTTAAATAGTAGGATGTATCTCTGGTTCTTTTGTAAAGGCAGTATTTTTTTCACCTATACTTATCATTTTCCCAAGGAGGGAAAATTAAAGTTTCCTGACATGTACAAAAAAGGTTAAACAATGTAGCCACTTTTTAAATAATTTCCCCTTGCTTGTCAAAAGCAGTAGCATTGCCATCACTCGGAAATGGTTATAGTATGTCGACACTTCACAGATAAGAAGTTTATTATTCATGGAAAATTTTGGAATATCTGCTGACTTTCCCAGATTGCTAAAACAAAGCAAAATTAATTTTTGATCCTACAGATCTAAGATATTTGTCTCCAGCTTAATAAGCATCAGGAAGAAGATGAACTGAAAGGCAGGAAATACAGTCTAACAGTGCAATGTGTTTGGTTACGGAAGAAAGTTCCAACGGAAAGGGTGGAAATGCCGGTGGTTTGGATAAGTGAAATCCAGCTGGACAAGGTGCTAAATTACATTCAGTAAGGATTTAATATTGCTCTAAAAAGAAAGACTTCCAATATCTCATAACTATTTAATGAGTTGATTGCTGAATTGAAACCTTTAAGTAAGTTGGGCATATTGGGGTATGGAAATGGGGCATACACAGTAAGTGAAGTTATTTTCTCCTCAGAGGGATTTGGCTGCTTCTGGATGTATAGTAGGTTCCGTGATGTCTACAGGCTTCCTACTTCCATTAACACTGAGAGCATGGTCTATATTTGGCAAATATGTGCTAGTTAAGTTAAATTGTAATGTATATAGTGCGATCTTAAATTATGTTAGAAAAAGGCCATGTTTGGTTTAGTGAAACACATTTAGTGATAGTACTAAGCCTTAGATCTGATGACTTAAAATATATCTTTAAATCAGTAGGAGTGCGGAAGAACATGGCATGTTAGAAACGATTGGATGATAACTTAGATTTGATTATAGCAAGCCTGAGTTGAGCAGCTGTTGAGATTGCATCATGATATGAGAGTTTCTCATCAGGCCTGTACCATGTTTCCACTAATACAGATTAAGACTGTCTGGATGAACTGTAATTATCCCTGTGGCTTTTGCATAACACAATTAGGCCTTTCTAATGCAAATTACTTTTATTAGGTGAAAAATTATGTTTAAAAGTTATGGAAATGGCCACAAGAAGCATTCAACTAAGGACAGAAATATTGGCACTCATAATAGTATTGCAAAAAATATATTTATCATTTCGTTAAATAGAGTTTTCAGAATTCAAAGTCTTTTTTCCATGACAGGCACATGAAGGATGGTTTCAATTATGCTGACCTTTTTGCTGGAGTTTGTACACCGTATCCAGACCACAAAATGGAAAACGCAGTCTTTGTCTGCTTTACATAAATACAGTACTGAGATCAGCCTGTCTTTAAGTGCCTGATTGCTATTTAATTACAGAGAATTCAGCAACCCAGCAACAACAAAAACAATAAAGATTCATTTCAGGGCCTTCCTAGCCTTCCTATCACATGGGAAGAACGTGATATATCTGAAAACTTTATAAACCTAGGTTTATTAAATGGTACTCATTCCATGTTTTTATAAATACTACCTTAAAATATATAATGAGAATGATTATATTGGTCAATAAAAGTATGAATGCAAAGTATTCGTGTTCATTTTGATACAAAGATATTAAAGTGACTGTGATGTTGTAAATTTTAAAAAGTGAAATCTGGAGTGAACAAATAGGAATTCAAATTCCAGTCCTGAGAGGGGGCAGGCTAGCTCTAGGCAAGTTTTTTTAACCTCTCTGAGATTCATGTTATCATCAGTAAAATGAAGCTAATAATTCCTACCTTGGTGGCTGCTGAGAAAATTAAACGAAATAATGTGTGAATCAGTATCTTAACAATGTTTTTTATTTAATCTTATTTTGAAAAATGATTCACAAGAAATGCAAAAGACTAATAATATAAAATAAAATGTAATATATTTTTATTTCATCTCAAAGGAGAAAATATAGAGATTAGAGGACATTTTTGGGGAGAGTAGCACACTTGAAACTATCTTTTATTTATAAGATTGTGAATTTATCTTTAATTACAAAATAATTTGTTTCCTCCTCTTTTTACCACCTTTAAGTGAGAATGAATTATTTAGCTATCTCTTCTCTAACACTCTGAGAGGGGGTAAAGATTACAGAATATTTGTGCAAGTATTTCTCAATTATTTTCTTTTCTTAAGCCCTTTTTTGAATATTTGGAAAAGTTTTTTTTTCTTTTTTCATGCTCATATTTCACACCTAGTATTTTGCCTTCTAAAATATATCCTTAAGAGGTGGCTTAAAAAAGGTGTGAGAATCAAGTGTAGCATAAATTTGGTCATTGAAACTTCCTATCATAACTCTCTTTGTCATTCTATTTCCTGTTGGTGGTTACAGTAATGTAGACAGAATACTAATATTTTTTTTCATGATCCCACATTTACTTGGTACATTCCTTGGTAAGGATAATTAGGATGGGTTAGGTGAGGCGATAAACGGGAGAAGGAGACCCATGTCCTACAGGTATTTTGTTTTACAATACGGCAATAAATATGAAATATAGAAAGCAAGATATATGCAAATGGCAAACATCACAAGCTGCTATCAGAAATGGAGGTTAGACTCTTCAGGAAGTTTTATTTGTACTTAATCCATTGAGATTAAATATTTGTTTTTAGTAAATTATTTTACCTTCTAAACATGCATTAGTGCTAAACAGTAAATTAAACTTGGTATTTCTTTTGTTTTTTACTAATGACTTATAGTTAAAATGTAGTCCTATTTAATAAATTAACATCCTTAACCAAGACTTATTGTTATATTAAACAATTGTTCCTGCCTTCTGTGCAAATTAAGTTGTTAGGGATTAAATAACTGAGATGATCAGAATTTGTTAGGTTCACCAAAGAATCATTGAAAGAAGAATTTTGATTATAGTTATAAAACACATTTAATGGGTAGCTCTTTGTGCTGCATGCTTTCATACTTAAATATCACCTTCTTTTAATTTAGATATTGGGAAACTGCGGCTGGGAATGATCAGTTGCCTTGCTCAAAATCAGTTTCCCAAATAGATTGCTCTTTGTAACTACATCCTGAGAGGGAGGGATATCTAAGAAAAATAAAACTTCCTATTCTTTTCCAAATTAGAAACCTACCAGCAACCAGAGTTTTTCTCTGATATTGAAGAACTTATAATCACTGCTATTCTTTAATGAAACTTAGTATTTGAGAAAACTGCTTACAAATAAAGCTAAGTTAATATTTTCAGAAAAAAATAGAAAGTTACAGGTCCATAAGTTCAATACATTTAGATCTGTCGCATTACTTTAAATAGCAATATGATAATCTATAGTATGGATATGTTGTACATTTTAAAGCATTTCTGTATTTCTGGATGTTTATATTGTTCCTTCTACTTCATTATTTAAAACCACTGTTTATGCCTTCTTTTGCAGAAGTAGAATTGCTACTTAAAAGATATCATGCATTCAACAACTTTTGACAGTTTTACTTCTACCAACAGTATATTGAAGTATTATTATTAAGAGAAAATGCAATACATTAAAGAGTGCATATAATAAATCACACATGTAATCACAACTTAATATGTAAATGTATAACACAGTAACTTGAATAACACACTAAACATCCTTGGGGGAGGGATTAACAGTGATCAAAAGGAGGAAGGAAACTTTCTCCTAGGAAATATGTGTGCGCTGTTTGAATCTTTGACAATGAAGATGAGTTTCTATACTGCTTTGTATTTTAAAAATTAAAGTAGAGAATCACATGTAATTAATATAGAGGTATAAAGTAAACAGTGTGAAAGCATCAACTCATAGTTTCATAGCTTTAATATGATGACATTCTGATTCAAATGTGCCTGGATGTATTTTGTAGTCTGAAATCCCTCATATACACTAGTGTGTGAATTATTTTTCAGGTAAAAATAATAAAACAATAATACTATCTTGGTTTCCAAAATAAATCATTTCTATCTGTATCACTGAATGAGTGTAGTTCTGACTTGGCCACATGAGTAACATTACATATATTTTTAAAAGTCACTGTTTGCTGAAGACCTTAAGCAATTCATATGCTTTGCTTAATGATTAGTTTTGGCAATAAAGATCAAGACAGCTAACAGAATTGAACTGTATCTAGAAACATTGCTGACAGAATTTAAACTGCATATGTATTCTGGTTGTTTCTCCTTAAATTCTGAAGTTCAAAGTTTAACTTGGATTTGTTTTCTCAAGTTTATCTGTAGCCAAAGTCCATGAAATGGCTTATGTCTGTCAATAGTTGACCTAATAGATTTGTCCTATGTTGACACTTTGTTCTTTTCATACTAGGCTGTTTATATAATATAGTTGTATTATCTTCTGTGTGCTCTACTTTAATATGGGTTAGGAAATCATGCAGACATAAATATTAGGACTTTTAGTAGGGTTTTGGGATAAATTATTTATTCAGTAATTTATTTATTCTTCTCCCTCATTCATTCCTGAATAAAAATCAATCACTTATTGAGTGCCAATCATGTTCATAGATTTATCAGAAGAGCAGTATAGTGAGGTTAGAGGTATGAGGTCAATGAGTTCTGTAAAATATTGGAGTTGCTATATGAGAACTTTATATAAACAAGGATAAACTCTCAAAGAACTTCGTCTACCAGGATCATTAAGAAGTATTAATTTATGTGTGGAAGCCCCAGTAGAATCAGGATAGACAGCAGCAGGATTATTTGTATACACACTGTCAAAGGATGTAGGAGGATTTGGTTACAGATAATGTCAATAGGAAATAAAGCAGGGATCAAACTTTGGAAAGCATCGGAAGCCCTGCTCAAGTCCCTGAACTTTTTCCTTTAGGCGATGAAAACATATTTAACGGTTTTTATCAGGAGAGGAACTGAGCTGCACATTTTAGATAGAGACCTTTGGTAGCAATGCAGACAAGAAATGATTCATTCAGGTAATATTGAGACATGAAATAACCCAGAGTGGTGGTGATGGAATGGTGAGGAGCTGGAGAAGGATACTTTAGGGAGGTAATAGTAATAATATTGGGTCAGTAATAAAATTTGGACAATGCAGTGGAAAATGAAGTAGTATGGGTTGATTTCCAAGCATCTGCCATGAGTAAATAGATGCAGGATCAGGTATAGAAGGGGCAGGTTGGGAGTGAAGGTAAGGAGCTCAATGTCTAGCCATGTTTTATTTGAAGTGTGTACATGGCTGCCAGGTGGGGATGCCAAGTAGCCAGTAGCATATATGAACCTGCAGTTTAGAGTACAGGTTAGAGGTATCGATTTGTTGATCATCAGCAGTTAGTAAATAGAGTGTTAATATTACTCAAGGCGAAATGTTGACAGGAGAAAGAATGAAATTAAAAACAATGATTATGCAAAAAAAATAACATCTAAGAGGAGGAGGGGGAGCCAGTGAAAGAGCTCTCCAAAAAGTCTGTGAGGTGTTGTTATTTGCAGTAAACTGGGGACCTTGGTGAGGTCAATTTCAGTAATGTAGTGGAAGTGGAACCACCCACTCAGTGGCAAAGTAGGAGTGAAAATAAATGGGAGAGTTCAAATGTATAAGTTTACATTCTCCTTTGAGGAACTTGGCTGTGAAAAGGACATTATAGAGGAGTCCAAAGGATAGAGGGTGCATTAATATTCAAAGTAAGAGATACATGAGCATAATCGATGATTTCTGCAAATGGATTAGGTAGAGCAAAAGGGTAAGAATATAGAAGATGTGAGAATTATTCTTGAAGCACCTCAACGTGATGCTGCAGAAATGGAGAGATGGCTATTATCTTTATGGTTGCTAAAGCAGAAATGTATAGGACCTCTTGTTTATCCTTATGGAACAAGTGTTTTTAAATCTACAAAGGCAGCACAGCCAGAACAGTAGACTTCCCTCTCATTCTCCTCTGTTCCACCAAGGACAAATATGTTTTTTCTTAGACACACCCTTTCAACAGGCATTACGACCTACCTCCTTGCTCAAGCCGAAAACCTGAGTAATCCTGAATCTTTCCCTAAGATTATTGTCCAAATGTGTCAACTACATTCGTTTCTATTTTCACTACTGCATTCTAGTCGAAAGTGTCAGTGTGTTACTCTTGAATTGCAACAGCTGCCTTCCAACTTTTCTTCCTGCTTATCTGGAGTCACTTCACTCCCCATTCCTCATCTATTCTCCAATTAAATAAAGCAAATGTCGTGATACCTTAAATGAAGTCAAGTCAGGCTCTGGCTTAGTCTTTGATTACTCGTGGTGGGCATGTGGTAAATGGTAACTAATGTCATTGTTATCGGACTTTCTCTTTTCCTTTCTCTTTAGTTGCCCCTTTTCCTTCCTTTATTCTCTAATAGCAAAGCCATTATTAAAAGAAATTGATCATCTTACTTGAAACATATAGTAACTGATAGATTTATGGCAAATAATAGCCAGCATCAATGTGGCCTATTTCCATCATAAACATTTGACCCCTAGATAATGCCATGTTTGAAAGAAATGGGAGTAAAACATTGTTTCTATCACTGGTGTTTTATTTGGCCTTCCAATTTCCAGTAATAAGACAATACTTTAAAAAAAAACAATCTTTGACATTTATTAAGCAGATGACAGACAATATTCATATATACACCATGTGTTTCAAGGATATAAATCAGAGTGATATTTTTACATAAAAATAGAATAAAAAGACAGACAAAACTCTGATATTTGATCTTTTAAAAAAGTAAAATCTCACAACCGAAATTTATATAATAGCAGTCATTAGGACTAGGAGCATAACATTGACCAATAAAATCTGAGGGTTTATTTTTAATAATGCATTAACTTTAATGCTAAAAGTGCTAAAGAAAAATCTTTAGAGATCTCATCTACTGGAAAAAATTTACTCCAAGGAAGGTAGAATGAAATTGGCCAAAGATAGTGGTTACTAATTTTGGTGGTGCAATTGCTTGTGTTGTCTAAATATCATGGTTCTGAAAAGATAATGTCCTTATACGATGGAGTTGGTTATTAAGTTGGAAGACACAGATTCCAAATTCAGACATTTCCAGTGAATATGCAGATACATGATATATATAATATACTCTGTTGAATAATATTATATGTTAGAATTTTACTTTTATCATATCTGCCATAAAACACTCCTTATGTCCTAAGTGGATGAGAATAAAAGAAACTTGTCTTTGATTAGCTATGAAGTTGTAGAAGCCATGAAGTCAGTACTTAAGGAGCATTACCCAGTTTCAGTTCTGGTGATGATTTAATCAAGTATGTGACCATGGGCCTGGCTCTGGACTTGTTGCTTCTTCCTTAAAATGAAGGAAAAATTTTCCTCTCGCCTCCTCTGATAGGTCCATTCTGCAGGTTGGTTGTTTTCTTTGGGGGAGAGGGGCATGAAATAATTTGCTATTTCAGCATATAGAATGTTTTATTAAGGGAGTTTATGGAGAATCTGAAGGCTTACTTGCTGAAACAGAAGCAGTCCTAGTAACTTAAGAGAGTAGACTTTGGACACTCTCTCTCAAGGGAACTAACCAATAATCACTTTATAATTATTTAATATTTTGCATATCTCTCTACTGTTTTAATAATAGACCAACTGTAATTAGTAGGCAGAGCTTGGACTCGTGTTTAGATCATTATTTTGAGCTGTTTGTTTTCCATGTTTTAAAGGCTGTTTTATAATGCAGAAGAAATCCTAATTACCTCATGTGAAAGGCATTCTAAAATAATATTTCCAAAGTTATTAAGGTAATGCAACTAAATGGGAAAGTAGTTACTTGTATTGGTTGGAGGCATGAAAAAAAAAACAGAGTGAGAGGTTGCTTTAGAAGTCTAGAAATTCAATATCTTATATGTAATTATATCATTCTATTTTGCAAATACCTACTATAAGCAGAATGCTGAGCTCAATGCTAAATATAAAACAGTAGTTAAGAAATTATGTGCAGAATGGATCTCAAGGTCCTTATTTTGCTTTTCCATGTGACATCTATTTGCTCATTTGTCTGTGGAATTTTTCATCTCTACAGCATGTGATCAAGCTTCACACTAAGTCCGAAACTTAACACATTCAGATCAGTAAGCGAATAAAAAATGTTTTTAAAGCATTCAATGGAAAAATGTGTTCCTTTTGATTTTTGAAAGATTTATCTATATACAAAATGTCTATCTACCTGTCAAAGATACTCAGATGTTTAGCTAAGTATTTTGCAGGCCAAATATATTTTTAAGGTTAAAGAAAGAATATTCATTGGAAACCAGACTTGGCTCATAGTAGAACTGTGTAGCAAAACCTTGGTATCTTGATTATATTGGCATATTTTATTACTTATATGGGTGAAAATATACTATATTCAATAATTTAATGAACCAAGATCACCAGAATAAAGCTTCATGAAGGCAGGTTTCTTATCTGTCTTATTCATTGTCCTGTTTATTATCCAGTGCCCAGTTCAGTGCCTGGTTATATCAGAGCCTTAACACATGTGTTTTGAAATAATACCATAGAAAGAGATAAGCTAAAGTCTTGAGACTTAGCATCTATCTGGTCATAGTGCTCTCTCTAAGCTAAGATCTAGGCCAAGCCATTTCTCCTTCACTGGGTCTCATTTCCCTCATCTTTTAAAAATAAGGAATTTTTAGATTGATGAGGACTCTTCTGATTTTACAAAAGTACTTGGCTAGTAGAGTATTACATCCAAATAACTCTGTAATCACTATCTTTAAAGAAATACATTTTCAGAGGTGATATAATTACTAACGTTCTAAATTAGTTCACCTAGTATTTGTACTTAAATTTTCAGGATACATATTTCCTATTATCACAGTGAATAGTTATCATAAAATTTCCCCTGTAGAAAGTGTGCATTAAACCATAAGAACAGCATGGTGTAGTTGCCTGACTTTTTAAAAGGGAAATATGGAGTCAGAGTTCAGAGTGAATTTTTTTTTAATCTGCAGTGTGGCTGCTGCAGGTCAGTATGGAGTTTGAGGACAGGCAAGCTGGAGCTCCCCACACTAGGGGGGAGTGAAGAGATAAAAGGATGTGCCTGCATCCTGAGCTGAGGCAGTGTTCATGTTAAGGGAAAATCATGAGTTTGAGTGCATCCTTGTGGAAATCTGGAGCAGTTATTTGTCAAAGATAATATGAAATTAATATATTAGAAAATGATGTGTAAAGTATGTTGTCTTCATCCTTCTCAATCAATCTAATTTTTCAGATCTTCAAGAATTTTACTGGGATAATTATCCAAATGAAATTCCAAGAATTCTATCCAAATGGTAAGTGGAATTTCTTGTTATGTCACCAAATCTGTTCATCAGACATTAATATAAGTTTCTGAGTTTGAAATGAGAAACATGAATTGCCATTACCCACTCATATTTTAACTGCTTTTTTTTAATAAAAAGCAAAACCACTAGAATTTCCTTTTATTTTTAAATTATCATGCTGGAATGTACATATACGCCATGTAAACTTGTGGACTATCAACCTCCTCTAAAATCCAAAATACATTAAAATATCAGGAATTTAATTTCTCTGCTACTAGCAAACATATTTTATAAACCATATTTAGGTAAGACTGTATACAGATATACACATTTAACATTGTCTTTTCAGGTAATTTTGTTATTTATTTTCTTATAGTAAAATTATAAAAATATTATTTATGAGCTTCAACAGAAACATAATTATCAACACATTAAAATGATATTGAACTCTGTATCTCATACATTCTGATACGTTGATACACTGGTCAAAACTTACTTTTGGGATGATCTTCATTAAGAGTTTATTTCTTCATTTTTAAAAATATTTTATTTATTTATTTATTTTTAGAGAAAGGGGAAGGGAGGGAGAGAGAGAGGAAGAGAAACATCAATCCCTTGATTCTTGCTCACCCCCAACCAGAAACCTGGCCCACAACCCAGGCACGTGTCCCAGCCAGGAATTGACCAGGCAATCTTTCAGTCTGTGGGATGATACCCACACTGGAGCCACAACAGTCAGGGCTATTCCTTCCCATTTTGAAATGGGAGATATGAAGTCATTATTCATCTTGTAGAACCACTTGGAAGTAACTGAGGACTGTGCCCTTGAAACTTGCTGGTTAAGTTTGTGACTACCATGGTCTCAGCCAGACGGGCTCAGTCTTTCCGCAGTGCCGGATCCAAGGGAGATGTCTGAAACGCACACATTCTTTATCTGGCCTTCTGACCCAAGCACAGTGCTTTGAAATCGCCTTTGTTATTTTTCTCTCATTTCGCATGATAATATGTTCATAATGGACAAATTTAATGAATTTAAATACAAATAAAAACAAAATAACAACATTTTCTTTACCTAAACATAACCGGTTAATCTTTCGTATAAATTTCCAAGTGTTTTCAGCATGTGAAAACACAGTGTGCTATAGGAATTCAGAAGGCGACCGTGACGAGGATGTAAGATTTACATTCACCCTATTTGCGCACAAATGACTCTGTGCCCTGAGTTTGAATCCCTACCCCATCACTTCTTCTCTGAGCAACTGACTTGCTAATACTATATTTTCCTTGAATAGCTGGAAGCTTATATTTTATTCCATACTTTATGTACTTTTTTTAACTTGGTAATTTGGAGGAATGCTCCAAAGTTAGGAGGCTACAATATGTTTTTATTGCTTGCCATCTATTTAGTATTATTAAGGAGGTTATATTGAAACTTTTATAATATTTTCTACAGTGATATATATTATTATGTATAATATATATAATTTATATATTATATTCTGTCACATATATAATATACTATAAAAGTATAATTGCATGTTACATATAATTATATATTAATGAGATTTCTAATTCTGGAAAAAACTCAGTAGTAAAATAATAAGGTCACAGAATTTATTTTGGAGGTGGTATTTTAATAAAAAATGTTTCATCCAATTTTTTAAAATTTTGTTGGAATTTTACTTTTTGACTTCATTTTCAACCTGACACGTACTGAAATATTGCCTATTTTATTATCCTTTCATATTAATAGACTATATTAGCATACATTAGCATGTATTAATACATTAAGGTCCTATGGTTTGTAAAATGATTGCTGAATAAGTTTGATAGACTAAAATTCTAATTTGTATGTGTTTTTATTTATTTTGTATGTCAACAGTTTACAATATTTTTGTCCTTTCAGAAAGCAAAAAAAATGCTGGAATTATTTACTCTTTATCTTTTTAAAATTAATTTATTAATTCTGCTAAGTATTTTATATATTTCTCATTCCATATATAAAAATTCTTAGATTTATTTTTATGAAAGTGTCTAAATATGTGTCTTGGGTTGTTTATGATAGGGTTTGGGTATAATCAACTTTTTAAATGCTTGGGAAAGTATGAAAACTACATGTAATCCATGTCATATACTAAGTAGAATGTAGTTCTATCAATTTAACATAATTACTTATATTATTCAGGTTTCATGTTTTGTATTCTGTCTACTGGACAGAGATGAGGCTAGTTCATGCAAATTCTTAAAAAGTTCAAGTAACCCATTCAGATTTATACTCCAGGGATAAAGCTACCAAATATAAACTGGTGAATTATCAGAGTAACAGTACTGAGGAAGATGAGCCTCACAAGAATGGGGAAGATCAGCTACCATAGGTGTAACACTAGGGCCAGAGAGAAGAACTAAGAATCTACTGAGATCCAGCAAGCATGCTTTTTAAGAATCTGACCTTTAGAAACGCCTTCCTTTCTTGAAGATGTGTTTAGTGTTCTAATTCTTTCCCAATTCGTTCCTACTGTCTTCCACTCTTCCTTCATCTAGGACATCTACTCCATCAATTTTTCTTCTTCTTAGTATATTTTTATGTGATCTCTGCTGAGTGTTATTTTTTGTTTAGTTTTGTCACTCGTGAATTGTAAATCTTTTTTTTTTTTAAGATATTTTATTTATTTTTAGAGAGAAGAGAAGGGAGGGAGAAACAGCAATGTATGATTGCCTCTCACATGGCCCTCACTGGGGACCCGGCCCGCAACCCAGGCATGTGGCCTGACAGGGAATCGAACCGGGACCATTTGGTTCCCAGCCCGTGCTCAATCCACTGAGCTACACCAGCCAGGGCTGAATTGTAAATCTTAGAACTACAACACAACAGGTGAAAACTGAGCTTTAATAAGCCCTTGGGTTCATTATGAAACTAAATGAAAAGAAGAAATCTGTGTTTCGTTTCCTCATATGCCTCTTGAGGAAAAATTCAGGTTCCAGATAAATAATTCGTTTTAAGATAGAATGACGTTTACTCGGTATGTCAATACCAAGCGGTGGACTGACAACCGAAGGCCTAATTTACTGTAGTTTAGAGATGGAGGCTATTATGTTATTTTCTTTTTTTTAAATCATCACATCCTGAATGCTGAATTTCAATTTCTTAAATAAGGCAGAAGAAATTGTGGTTGTTGAGGTCCAATCAAACATAAATTAGGATAATATAAAAGTAGAAATCAAAAGCAATGAAAGTTGAACAATTCACAGCAGTCCCTATTGGTGTTTGAGTTACCGATAATTAAAACGTTCTATGTCTGATGAAATAAGGTTGATGCAGTTTGTACAAGTTGGTTGTCCTCCTGGACCCTTTTTTGAGTAATCTACAAAATAAGGATGTCTATAATTATAACTTCTGAAAGTACAAATATCTTCAGAGCCCTTTTCCTGTTTGGATAACGTTTCCCCTGAGGGGACATCTCTATTTTGAAAAGGTACTGTACAAATTATGCCTTCCCGTGATACAATAGACTATCGATAGTGACGATGGAGAGCATGTTTAACCAGGTATATTAAGTCAGTGCAGCATTCTGAAACAGAGGTCCACTCTTCCCAGTATATGTGTGACCCTCTATGACACTTAGTTCCTCCAGTTTGCATTAGTATATCTTTGATTTGATAACCTGAAGATACCCAGAACTTTAATGAGCTCAGTCTTTATCTCTAACATGCACCTCTTACCATTTCCTGTCCTGGTTGATGGTTGATAGTAATCTGTGATAGAAATCTAATAAGCTCTCAACACATCATCTTTATTCAATTCATATTTTTGCTATACTATACTCTGTCCTATCTTTAATCTTTGTGATCACACATATTGATCACATGTTTACATTTAATCTCAAACTTCTTCTCTTTACCTCTGTACTTATTACCTCAGTTTTAAAATGACAAAATTGGCTCCCTGATATTTTATAAGCTCCAAATTATTTCTACATTGTCTCCTCTCTTGTCCATCAACCACACTCCCATCAGAGTACTTCCTAACATTTGTATGTGATCATGAGAATCAACCCTTCAAAAATTGTGATGACTTCATTGCTTAGAGGAAAAAGCCCAAACTCCTCAGCATGTCATTTGATTTTCTTCACACCTTAGTACCAAGTTTATCTCTTCTCAATTTATTTGCTATTCCTGTTTCCACTTTCCTGAATATAATCACATTTGATTACTGTGTATTTCCTGAAATACACATTATATTTCCTGAATATAATCACGTTTGATTACTGTGTATTATGGTGGGTTTTTTTTTGGAATTTAGACCGTTTTCTGCCATATGGTAGATATTTATCCAATGTTTCTGATCATTATTTTTAGAAGACTTTGGTTTAAAATAAGCAGATGCTTATGATGTCCTGGGTAGGTCAAACTGAGGAGATACTGCATAGTTTGGTAATTTATAGGAGCCTTTGACATTTTGAATTAGGGGAATACCATAGAAATAAGATCCATATTTGTGACTTAGAACTGATCTACTCTAAACTATGTTTTTCTGAATGTTAACTTGAGGCTTGAAGTACCAGAGACTTATTCAAAGTAATAGTTATAGCTGCTTAACACTCTGAGATTGACTGCTTCTAAATCTGTGGCGGTTAAAGTAAACAATGGTTTGTGTCCTGAGTATGGGTTTAAGAAACATGAGACACTACAAGTATTACATAATACAAGTAGATTGTTCTGATTTAATTAAGAAATTATTGTATGTGTGTATATATATATATATATATATATATATTATCAAATAATTTGCCTCCAAGATTATATTGTTATGATTTTTTTGATGTTCATATTTAAATATTTATGATTATGTAATTTTCATTCTTTTCAGAGCATGTAATTAGACATTTGATTTTCAAATTAAAGAGTAAGTCTGAGCTTGTAAGAAGTAAGAGTCATGTGGATGCCTGAAAGATTTAAGAGGGATTGATAACAGATTGAATGGATTTAGAAGTTACCTTCTGAAACTTAGCTCAGATAAATGTTGTTTCTCCTTGTCTTCATCGTAGGAAAAGCAGTCAAGCTAGATTTTCCCTATCATATTTTTATTTAGTTAAAAGTCTTGAAATAGATGTTAAGTCTTTGTAATGATACATTTTAAATGTTAACAGCTTGGTCCTAGTCACTTCTTTCCAAGTGTCAAGGTACGTTAGCTCTTTATAGTGTCATTCATACATAGCATTCCACACACATCGTCAGTAACACAGTCTGAGCAGTTGACAGATTGTTTGATCATTTAAATAATTAAGGAAACTAGATTGAATGTACTGTGATTGCAGTGATTTATCAATCATTGATGAAGAAAACACTATTCTCAATGGATTTAGATACTGTTAAGACATTGTTTTCTTGTATCTTGAGAAATAAAGTCTTCAACCTTCTAGTTCTATTGGAGGGAGAAAAGGAATCTTACTTTGTGTATTCATTTATATTTTGAGCATTTCTCTTGATTTTATAGTTTTATCAGTTATAAATTGTTTTATATTCCAAAAAAATAATTTAGGTCAACAATGAAGGTCTACAAATAGATTTTTTTTTCCCTACAAAATAGCCCCTACCCTTTAAGGTTGAAAAACCACACATGAGAGCTAATAGCTGAAATTGGCCTTAGTTTTCCAAATGTTGAAAAGATTTCAACTGTAAAAGGTGAGCTTCTGTGTACAGAGTCATACAATTATAGTTTTATACATTGGGTAGTTTTTTAGAGCTTCTAGCCTAATATTGATATTATATATGTAAATAGAGTGCCAGAAAGGCTGAGTGAATTGTGAACTTCTTGGAACTGGTAAGTGATAGACAGACCACAAATGTAGTGAAAAATATATATAGATAAGAAAGACAAAGTCTTTTGCAATAACTTGCAATTAATTATAACAAGGAAACTGGCCCCAATTAAACTGTATACATAGTTAACTATCTAAATATTAAAAGTAAAATAAAATTTTGCTTGATGTAGTCATTTGTGAATTTATAAATGTATAGAATTCTGAAATAGCCTCTAGTAAGTACTTTTTTGTAGATAGGTAATCATAATTAACAGCAAAAATTAACATTGATGTATTTTATTGTAATATATTTTGAATATTAAATATTGCTGTGAAATACTGTTAATTTTATGATTCAGAGGGGATTAATCCATTTTATATTGAGTTTTTAAGAAGTATTTTAAAGTTCTATTTTAGATATCAAACACTATTTTCTCACATAGCAATGTTATACAATACAAATGATTTTAAATAGAAATAGAAATACATCGTCATGTTATACTTAATTCTTCTTGTTTCTTTATGAAAACATAATACTTCTTCTTATATTTAGACTTATTTTGGTCTTCTTTGTATTTAGTTACAATTATCTAATAGCTAGTCTTCTACAAGAATGCTATGCTACAAGAGAGGTATCATCCTATTTATCTCTTTCTCTCTAGCTCTATTTCTCAACTTTGGCTGCCCGTTTGAAACACCTTAGATCTTTTAAATACTCAGGAATAGACAGTTAAACTTGATTGTGATGACATTGTGCATCTTCTTATGTCAAAAGCAATCAAATTATACCTTAATCCTGTGTGGTTTAAAAAGAAACAAAACATATACTTCCCATATGACACACTAATCTACCTACTTGGTGGGAGAGTGGGGATACTCAGGTCCCACTTGCAGAGGTTCTGATTTAATTGGTTTTCATTGGGACTCATTAAATCTTCCAGCATTGAGAACCTGTGTTCTAGCATTTATCCAAGTACTTTGTACATAGTAAGTTCTCAAAAAACAAAAACGAAAACAAAAACCCTGTTACCATTGTTTAATTGAATGTATTTCTTTTTTCTATTCATTCATTCTTTAGTTCGTTCATTCATGAGTGCCTCCACAATTTGTAAAGCCTGGAGGTGCAGAAATTATGCCAGAGAAACTCCAATAAAGGAAATACTCTCCAGGTAGTCTTATGCAAAATATAGATGTACCCCATCCTTTAGGCATACATCTTGACTAAGGCGCATCGTAAAACCACATCTAAGTAGTAAGCTATCGTACATTTTGAACAAAGACTGACAACAATTGACGAGTGATCAACTTAAAGTATATAATTTAAGGCACATTTTTTTACATTTTATTAATGGTAAAGGATCTATTTTTCTGAAAATTTTATTTTTATATGTTATGTCACAGTGTACAAAACAATTTCACATATATGATATATGGTCATTGACTAAAATCTGTCTTTTGAACATGGTCTTTAATACTGACATCCACATATATGCCTTTTTGTGTTACATTTTATTCATTCAAACATCAGTTTATGAATGAAAATTTTATACAATTTTATTGTAGTTTTGCCACAAGACAATAGTTGTGTTTTTCCTGTCTTAATTTTTATTTTTTTAATTTTTTAATTACAGTTTCTATTCAATATTTTTCTGTATTCATTTCAGATGTAAGCCAAAGTGGTTAGAAAATCGTGTGCTTTACAAAATGGTCTCCCTGATAATTCAACAGTTAAATCTTGGTAGTTTTACCATTTTTGACTGTGTAACATATTTATGTAATTAATTTACCACTTAATTAAATGTTCCTGTTATTAAAATTAGAGGATAACAGAAAAACCTAGAGTGCTGACACTGGTGCTTAGAATTGTAGGTCTTAAAAATGGAGTATAATTGAGATGAAGAGGCCATTAATTGGTATCAAAAAAAGCCAAGTATATTGCCCTGGCTGGCATAGCTCGGTGGATTGAGCATGGGCTACGAACTAAAAGGTCACAGTTCGATTCCCAGTCAGGGCACATGCCTGTCCCTGGTGAGGGCCACGTGAGGGGCAACCACACGTGGATGTTTCTCTTCCTCTCTTTCTCCCTCCTTTCCCTTCTGTCTAAAAGTAAATAAATAAAATTAAAAAAAAAAGCCAAGTATAGGTGAGTAGATTTTATATATATATTTTAGTTCTTTGGACATAACCTTCATAATGTGACCTTCTGGAATTTATATATTCTGTGAGTCATAATCGTGTAGGCTCTGCTGCATTAAGAAGCCACCAGCATTTCACTGGTTTGTCTCAACAAAGTTCCACTTCTCACTGACACTATAGAACAAGGAGGCCTCTGCATGTCGTTCACGCACAAGCTGATGAAGGGATCGTCTTGACTGATGTAACAGAAAGAGACACTGGTGGATGGCTGACTTTTAAAGCATTACATCTGTTCATATTATATTTTCCAATGCAAGTCATATGGGTACATCTAACTCAAAAAGGATGGGAAGCTACATCCCAACTATGTACTTGGGAAGGAGGAAAATTGGAGGGAGCATTGTAAACAAGTTTCAGTGAGCACCTCGGTCATCTTCCCTGGCTAAGATATTTTTAGGAATAATTTATTTATAATACTGGATGACAGTATATCTTGTCCTTCTCAATATAAGCCCATATGGTAAGGAACGTAGAATATTTTTGTTACTCTGTTCTCCTTAGAAAAGCTGAGAACAGAGTGCCAGGATGGGTCACTATACACCCAAAACTAGTGAGGTGGGGAATTGAGTTTATTGTATCTATAAAGCATAATTGTTTCTCCATGTATTTCACTGATATGACTCCCATTCTGTGGCCTGCTACTTTACTCTCTATGGTCTTTTTGCATAACTACTACCTTATTTTATAATAAAATAAGAGCCAATTTATGATAAACATGCATTTTTATCTTTAAAAGTGTAAATTTGTAATTATTACTATCCATTTATCTCCAATATTTTTCTTTATAAAAATGTTTAGCAATAAAAATTATTCCAACCTTTAGGCATTTTTAGATTTTACTAGAAAATTGTATTCTATTAAGTAGGAAAACAAAGCACACCATTGCTACCAAGGTGCCACTGTTATGTCACTGGACATAATATTAATGCTTGTTAGTAAGATTTAATTTTCATTGAAATCTCGATGTTTCAACCAACAATATAAAGAAGCAAGAACAACCTGCTTATGGACAGTTTCTGAAGGGACATAGGGAAATTTTTTTTCAATATGCAGAACTCAGCTGATGGGAAGATTTATTTTATGTAACTTTACAACACTGGAACATTGGTATTTATTTACTAATTTATTATTTAATCTTATTAGGAATAAGCCAGAAAAATATAATAAATCAAATGTAACTTTTAATTTCATGTTTTTGTATAAGGCTATGAAAATGGACTTTAAAAATTCAGATACTATATATATAAAAGCCTTAGGAAGCAAATACTGTTGAGGAAATTAAAAACATCAGGTTTTTCAAGTTCATTTTCTATATCTTTGCAAAAAAAAATTCAAATGAAGGATGTCAGGTTGTCTTTAAGAACACCAATCTAATTTCCATGATTTCTTTTCATGTCCATGAATAACAGTATTGTCCATAACTACAAATACGGCTACCAAGCTTTTTCTTTAAAATGTTTGAAGATTTTGGAACATAAAGTCTATTTTATTTTCTTCTTTAAAGAATATCATTTAATAAAGTGCTATTCTGTGGTAACTTAATGTTTGAGATTCAATGGAAAATCATTGTTCATCGATGTGAGATAATGACAAGACATGACATTAGTCACTGCCACAGAAAAGCAGCCTATTGAGGCATGATTTTGCTGCTAACACAGAAGTGTTAAGAGTCCCACCTCCTTTAGAAATTTAACAGCCACGATTTCTGCAATACAATGTCCTAATGATTTTGTCCTTAGAAATCTGCCTGCATTTTTACACAACAGTGGAACTAAACCATGATGAATGGTTTAGCTCCATTTCCTGTTCCTTCTCGGTGTGCCAATGATTCTCATACCTATATTCCTTTCTTGGACTTATCTCTGAAGTCTGTGGGAGATAACTTCCTCCCATTGCTTGCCAGCAGGAGGGCTCTTGTTTCCTTGTTTTGTAGCTACTGGGTATTTGTTCTACCCTGTTTACTGCCAATGGGAGGGTCTCCTTCTTCTTTGCAGCTGCCTTTTCATCAACACAGAGGGAGATTCAAAATCAGAAATGATCTTAATTAAATGTTTTCTGTACAGAAACATCCATTCTATCCTTGGTCTTTCCAACTCTCTTGGAGTGTCCCTCACCAACTTCTGCCTAGGAAGACTGCTGACAATGGGCCTTATCACAACAGTAAAGAATGCATATTTATCAGGGCAAAAAGATGTTTAGTGAACCTACATTTATTTGCATTCATTATTGTGAACATGATTAATCATGTGAGGTGCTATCAAAACACTTGGCTGAAAAATCTTTCAAATGATATTTTCAAATAAAATTGTATCTCCCAAGAAAATTACAAGAATGCATTTAAACATCCAAAATAAATATTTAGAGCATTTTTATTATAGGGTTCAGGTTTCCAAGAATATCTTATGCTATAAGAAGGTATTGTAATACAGATCTTTTAGAGGGACATGTAGATCATCAGCTTTGTAACATTAACATTCACAGATACGATCCAGTTTATCATTCTTAATGGTATATGAATGTGTGAGGAATAAATGCAAGTATAACCAGATTTTGGTTGGCTTAATTAATAGTAAATTGTTGTCTTAAAGATTAAGATAAAGTTTTTGTATCTTTATTTTTTTTTTTCAGAATAACACATGCAAAGCTATGCAATTCAGATGTAAACCATGCAATGCCTTTTCTGGAATTTGAATAGAGGGCACATTTATATTTGGTTAGTTGTGTAAAATTATTTTTCTCTTATGTAAAGAATATAGATATGATTGGGCTGATTATACCTAATGAGTTGATTTTTAACAATTTTGGTTGAATAGTTTTTTTTTAATTGTTTAAGGTATTTGAAATATATTTAGGTAGATAAAAAAATTAGAATTTAGTGAATAAATTAATTCTTTAAAAATACATTTTCCAGAAACTGTTCAGAGAGAGTTTTGAAATGGAAGAAGTTTTATGATTATTATCTTAGAAAGAATTTTACTATCATGATAAAGTATAAATAGTTACCATGATAAAAGATGAATGTTATATTAATATAAAATGCAACTTCTACTTAGACATAAACTATAATTTTTATTTACAAATGTTTCTTAAAATTTTCATATTTTTACTATCATGGATTGTTATTTATTAGTTAAATAATCAAAATTAAGGAGTAAAACACTATTTTGAAGTAGCATTTTACATCAAATCTTTATATTTAATAATAAAATCACATATTGAAGAATTGTGAATATAATTGCATGATTTTCTCTTACAGTTTTTGAACATTTTTGAAGTACTTGTTCCTTTTTATAAAATAAAAATCATTATGAAATTTTACACCTGAATAGAACAATCTTGAAAAATTCAGATTATTTTAGTGATGGTCTAATGTTTTAAATGATGATTTAATGTTTATGCAGTAATTATGATGGAAACTGCATACAGATATATGCTCCTGTGGTTTGGGACTTGTTTTTGGTTCAAAAGGCATTTTTCTCTGTGAATTAGACATGCTTATTTTATATTCTAATTCAATGCCTGTAAAGCCTACCTTTGTCTAATTCACTGCTCTCTAACGTTTTCTCAAGGGGCATTAAAATACAAAGTCACCCTTTTAAAAAAGACATTTTTTAAAGAATAAAATACTTTCTGAAATGTTAGTGAGGTACTGGTATTTTAATGCTCTTTATTTTTAATTAAAGAACATTATGGCTATTTTATTTTTTGTACCTCAAAAGCAGTTGATTTTGAATTAAAATTAGATATAATTGAATCTACACTTTGTACTATTACCAAAGGAAAAGCATAGTTATTATTACTACATTTGGAGATTTTTTAAAAATCTAGTGTCTTCTTTAAAAATCTCAAGGAACATGTATAAAGGACCCATGGACAAAGACAGTGGGGTGGTGGGGGGAGGACTGAATATGAGAGGTGGGGAGTGGGTAGGTCAGGGGAGAGTAATAGGGAAAAATGGAGACAACTGTAATTGAACAATAAAAAAATTTGAAAAAATAACTTATTTCCAATCATAAAAAAGTTATTTATTTCATGTGCATTTATCAGATAGTACTCATATAATTTCTCATATCTCCAAAGGAAGTTTACATATAATAGATAGAGCATCCAAGAACACAAACCTAATGAAAAACATGTTTCTGTTGAGATGGTTTCACTCTAGTAACTTAAGTAAACTTAGCAAGGAATTTAAGTGTCAATGATATGATTCTGCCCCTGCCAGTGATGGTTCTGGTCATTTGATAGGCTGAGTTGTTCTAACAACTTATTCTTGTCAATAGACTAGGTTTTAGGGGAATTTATGCCCTTCCCCAAGTTTAGTTTCTATGTGCTCATTCATAAAAAAGGTCTATTTCTCTTTTGGAAGACAAACAACGTATTTTTAAATAACTTTTAAAATGTAATATTTAAAACAAAGATTCTATTTCAGTCTTCTAAACTATGCCTTCTATATTTATTGGTATTGGCAAATACCAGTTGCCAAATAGCTAGTATTTGCTTTTTCTTTGCTTGCTGGAAATTCGTAATTTTCTTAACACATTTTTTTCTGCTCTGAGTAGAAGTAAGTAAAGGTCTTATAATATGGTATTTCAAAATAAATTTTTGAGAACTTTTAAGTTTTAAATACTTGTAAAAATCTCTACTTATGGCCCAGCTGTTGTAGCTCAGTGGATTGAGCACGGGCTGGGAACCAGAGAGTCCCGGTTCGATTCCCAGTCAGGGCACATGCCTTGGTTGCGGGCCAGGTCCCCAATGAGGGCCATGTGAGAGGCAACCATACATTGCTCTTTCTCCCTCCCTTCTCCTCTCTCTGAAAATAAATAAATAAAAAATCTTAAAAAAAAATTTCTACTTATGAATTGTTTTGTTACTGATAATTTGGTAGAAATAATTGATGGCTTAAAATATACTTAGTCAATTAAAGAAATTAGCTGAAAATAAAATGAGACTAGCTCCAAATTAAAAATCGGTTTAGCTAGGTTTCATTGCTCAGCTAAGAATGTGAGCTGCCGCTGACTATACATATGTTAGCTTCTGGGAGCTCAGATTTAGCATCGGAATATCAGAGGATTGAATAAAGAAAATCTAGCGCCAATTTATAATTCCAGATGGCAAGCTGCCACATCAAGTCTTTGAATTCTTGAAGTCATTGTGGAGGATTTCAAATATTATTAACTACAAGTGGTATGAGCATATATAATAAATATTGGTTTCTTTTATTTTTTATTTTGAAAATAAAAAAAATTAAAAGTAAATAATTAAATAATTAAAATTAAAAATAAAACCTGGAGTACTTCCCCATCTCAATATCACAATTTATAACACTTGATAACTTAAGAGTTTTAAGTATTATGAAATGTGAATGTCCTCATGTTATTAATCCTATCAGATTCGTTAGATTTAAATGCTGTGACAATCCATGTACAGATTAGGACAAAACTATTTTAACCATATTTTGAGTGTTTCAGAAGACGAGATCACAGCAAAATTTACCTTACAAGAATCTCAAAAGGTTAAGATTTGCTGCCGTGTTCAATGATAACAATAATTTTACTACTAACTTAAAAATAATTAATGCTTTTTCCTGAAAATACGGACACTTATTTGAGTTAATAATAAGGAAGCACATTTCTGCTATTTTTCTTTAGATTGTAATTCTTTTCCTGAAGACATACCATATGGTGCAATGCTCAGAGTAAGAACATGGTAATTGGGATATGTAACATATTAAATTATGGTTTAAGGCTGATTCAAGAACAACTGAACACATATCAGGAAGCTTCTTACTGTTTTATTGGTACTCAGCTAGTAAGGACTTAAGGTATAATTAAGTTAATACCATATGTCATTTAGATATATACTGTCAAATTTAGAAATGCATGCGTATTAATATGACGTATCTTACATGGCAAAATGTTCTGAGGGATTCATAATAATATCAGGCTGTACAGAAAACTCTAAAAAAACTGCCTTTTAGGCACATGGGTTTTTTATATCTACATTATGGGGATATAAAAATGGAGAGCAAATATATGACAAAGAAAATATATGCGAATGCGTGACATTTTAAAAATTTTCTAATTAACACCATAAAGTCTATGTCTAATACTATTTTCTTTTGTTACTTGTGGACATCTTGACTTACTTTCTTATTTTTGCTTTAAAATATTATTTATCATTATTTTTTATAATGACATTTAATATACTTAATATAATCTCTCAGTTTCATTCTGTGATATTTTCTATTACAATATTTCTAATCACTTTGAGAGTTTGTTTCTCTTCTGATTTCTTTTACATTATCTTTCAGTATAAATATTAATATCAAGCCCAGCTGGTTTAGCTCAGTGGATTGAGCGCAGGCTGGGAACCAAAAGGTCCCAGTTCGATTCCCAGTCGGGGCACATGCCTGGGTTGCGGGCCAGGTCCCTAGTGAGGGCCATGTGAGAGACAACCACACATTGCTGTTTCTCTCCCTCTCTTTCTCCTTCCCCTCTCTCTAAAAATAAAATAAATAAAATATTTTAAAATATATATATATATTAATATCAAGTCAACACAAAGTGTGACTATTCATCTTTGTTCTTATCACTTTCTCTATTTAAATGAGGTCATATAATCAACAAATGCTAATATATTCTCTGTGGAAAAATGTCCCTCAATTAAAATATTTACTAAATGTTTCAGAAAGCCATGATATGCGAATCTAAGAGTAGAATGTATGTGTATCTCAATCTAATAGAAATGGTCAATGAAAAATGTGTGAGTTTTCCAAATTATGCATTGAATAGATAAGACATTTCTTGGAGAGTTCAGTCAGTTGGCTATGTTGCCAGTTACGATAAAAACTAGTTCTAAATCTATTGATTCATGTTTTTATTTTTTTTTTAAAAGAGTGCTGTTCTAGTGATCTGGTTATTTTTTAAATGTGTATGCCACCACTTTTGATACAACTAAAATTAATGTTTTCACTAATTTACAGTTTGCTGTTTTTATATGTTAGCCAATATTTATTCTATATAATTTACACACAATAGTCACAAACTGTTTCTTCTTCATCAACCTCAGTCTAAAAATGATTATGCACACAATAATAGCACAGCAACACTTGGAATGAAACTTCTTGGCTCTCTCTACTTAAGATGATTTATCTCAAGCAAACTCTAAAATATTTGTTATGTTAAACTTCAATACAGGAAAATCTATTTCATTCTCCAAATACCTCATTTTATAATTTTATTAATGTTTTGCAACCCAACTGAATTATATGTATATAACAGTCTGTAGAAAGAAAGAGAGAGAAAGTAAGAAAGAAAAAGGAAGGGAGGAAGGAAGCAAAAGAGAAAGAAAAAGAAAGAAGAAAGAAAGAAAGGAAAGAAAGAGAAAAAGGAGGAAAGAAGGAAAAAAGAGAGAAAGAAGGAGTGGGGGAGGGAGGGAGGAAGAAAGAAGGAAAGAAAAGAGGGAAGAAAGGAAGTTAGGAAAAAAGAAAGGAAGAGAGAGAGAGAAAGAAAGAGAGAGGGGGGAGGGAAGGAGGAAGAAAGAAGGAAAGAAAAGGAAGGAAGGAAGGAAGGAAGGACCTATGGATTTAAAGAGGAATATCATGAAGGACCTTTCTCATTAGGTCACCAGAATATCACCAGGGGAAATAGCTCAGATGATATAATGCATTAGGCTCCTATCTTACAGGTACATTATATTAAAATAAAATATAGAAGAAACTGATTTTGAGTATTTGATTAGTCCCAAGGTTTATAGTGAACATTTTAGGCCTGTGTTACAAGTCAACTGTAAACTGTAAATCAAGAAATTTAGGATTTCACTGTGTCCGCTATAGAGTAGATTCTCAAATTGTTACTATTTTAGAGTGAACTATTATAGATTTCCTGAAGTCATTCAGATTTTAATCGTGCTTTCCTGTTAGTACCATAAACAATAGAAATGTAGTAAAAAAAATTTAGGTACTTCTAGAATTTAGACTATCTTTTCAACTTCCACTCATATAAAAATAATTTTTTCAGACAAATTATCCTACTTCATGTTTCATAAATCTTTTAATAGCTGGAAGTAAACCACTAAAGAAACATAATATTTGATAGCTTAAAAATGCGTCAGAGTATGTTTGTTAACCTCTGTCTTATGTATGTATTCCCTCTGTACCAATGTGCTGGGCATTTAATGTTCTTCAGTATCACGGAGAGGGATGCTACATCATGTCAGAAACAGTCAGTGTGTTTGCTAGGAATTCAGGAGCAAGTAAGAGAAGATCCGACCACAGAGGCTTAAACAGAAGCATATTTTTTTTTTTGTCTCCCACTACAAGAGATCTGAGCTAGGCCCAGGGATGCCTTGTAGATTCCATACTTTTTCTTTCTTTCTGCCCCGTGGTCCATACTGGAGGCTTTTACTGTCATGCTTGCTCTTTCCTGTTGCAGATGGTCACTGCATGTCTACGTCTCATAGCCTCATGTTGACTGTCCAGGAAGGAAGTACCAAAAAAAAAAAAAATAGGCAAAAAGAACTTTGCCCTTAAATTTGGGAAGAGTTGTCCACTTTTACCTACGTCTGACTGGCCAGAACTGTGGCATTTTGTCTGCTCTGATTCTATGAGACATCTTCAAATTGAATAATTTGACATTCAACAAATTGAATAATTTTCCTTGGGCACATCAATGTCCCCAAGTATATAGGGGTTTGACAAGAAAAAAAGTAGGAATTTATATTGTGTAGGCAATGAGAACTGTCCGCTACAGCTGGTGTATGCATAAAGGAAAAGATACCCAAAATTCTCAGAGCTATTGATATAAACAAAAGATGTGCTTTACCATTTGTTTGTTATGCCTAGCCATCATGATTCCATATGCAGTATTATTTAGAAGAGAGTCATTTTTCAGGGTGCGCCTCTCCCAAGCCATGACAATGAAGTGGATGCTAGTGGCTGTCCTAAATGAGTCTAAACTAATAGGGTAAGTGAAAACCTCAAGTTAAATCTTGGGAGTATAATGGTGGGTGAAAGATGGTGACAAACCCACACAAACTTCTAAAATTTTAATTATTGGCACTTTTGTCAGTTTGAACATATTGATTGACTCTAGGAAGTCCTGAAGTTGCTAGTTCTCCACATCTGAATGACTGTGATTTTATCTTGTCTGAAAAGCAAGTCAGTATTAAAATGCTGAACTATAGAAATTCTCAGCTGCTTTCTTTCTGCACAACTTTAGTCACTGTTGGCAACTCCAAAACTTTAAGTTTTTCTATAGTGGCCTGGGGTGAGGAGGAAGGAGGGTGACAGGTGACAGGAAGTTTTCAAGTTGACAGTTAGCTTCCTCTGGGTGGCTTGGGAGGAGGCAGGAATGAAACCCCTCTCTGGAAGCCTGATGGGATTCAGATTAATTTGGAATTAATCAAATAAAAGTTAAACTTAGTTGGTTATTACTTTTAAACCATAGTTTGGCTACTTTATAGGTTAAGGTGTTTTTGTGCCTATTCTAGAAATGCACCCACCTGTATTATGGTGAGACCATATGAGAGTAATTGAAATCTCTCAAGAGAGATTTTCCACTGTAGAGTGTAAAAGTAACTTTGTATGATGCATAAATCAACATTACTTGGTAAATGTATTATACATTAGTCTTAAATATTTAAATACATATTAGTAATACTCTGGTGTATATATAATACGGCTGTGTTTCTCATATATCCTAACCTTAATCAATGGAAAACATGAAGGTTTACAAAAAGAATTCCAAGCTACATACATTTGGGATATATACACAAAATCTTAATGGAAAATGAGCACAGGAAGTATGGAAAATACAGCATATTATTAAGGACATTTAAAATCACCTCCTGCCTGTGTTAAACATAGAACCCATTTCCAAATTATGTGTTTACATTAGAAAATGTAACAGATGATATTCTTTCCATTATTTGAGTAATTTCTTGTACTTAATAGATTTTTCTTTTGTCTTCACTATCAGTTTGTCAAATAGCATGTAGTTTATTACTTTTGTAGAGCTCAGATTTCCCAACAGGAGATAAAGACTTTATATCTTAACATTTTTATAATTTTAAACAAAAAGGAAATTTAAAGAAATCATATATGTTTGATAAAGAAATATTAGAAGTTCCTCAATTTCATTCTTTTGTTATATTTCATGAAATTAAATAATTTAAAATAGCATTTGTAACAATACACTATTCATAAAGATATAATTTACCATTCTTCCATCCATCCATATACATACATAGAAAGATGTCCGAACCGAAGTTCCCCTAATATCAATTCTGTGTATTTCTGCATGAGGATCTCGCATGAGACTTCTCAGCCAAATTCTACTCTAACTCGTAGTTAGAAATATAGGCAAGATTTGCATAATAGGCTTAAGAACAATTCCCTACCTTAGCCTCTTTACATTTTCAATTTATAATATTGGTCCTGGGCAAGCAGAAGTTTTGATCACCCATGTCTTACTATTAGATAAAAAATCTTTTTTTCTGTGTGATCTCAGATGATTCATTTAATACTAATAAACACAGATTGTCCAGTGGCAGCAATTTTGAGTTAATTATCTACCTGTATTTTGATACTGTTTAATAGTGTGTAGAATATAAATACTACTATATTTCTTGTTATTTCTATTTTGTTTCCCTAACATCACATATATGTGTCTGTCTCTAATATACACATTTAAAACATTCAGTAACAGTATTTTACGTGTCAGCTGATATTGATTTACTAAAATACTTTTGTCTAGAAGATATTTTTAGATCATTTGGCATTTTCTTTACATTAAAAACTAGAAAAATTCAAAATCATTAGAAAATATTTCCATTTAATTGGGTCTTCTTGAAACTGCAGTCACGTTGCCTAAAAATGTTCATAGTGAACTAGATATTTTCACATTTCTAGTTCATGCAGTGGTCTAATTTTATAAAAAATTAATGTCAAAACTTTTCCTCTCTATGATTTGGCTTCATTTATTACAAAAGATTGCAAAGTAATTGAAGGAAAATGAAAACTAAATGAAATAATTAAATAAGCAATCTAATTTCTAGGTGTTAATTCAATTCTATCTCTAATCAATTTTCTGTATTTTAAACTTCATTTGCTTTCTATCTACTTCTTGCCTGCAGGCTTAGATGTCTCAAATTATGGGATGGCTACTTCCCTGGGTACTTAGCATGATGACACAAGGGGAAATGCCACTCAGAGAGCTAGACTAATACATTTAACAGTTATTTCATTATTTGGTGGTTTTAAACTCCAGATGGCCATGTCTAGTTGATTTGATTGTCTTTGTCTGTAAGGTAGAAAGCTGTACTGTGAAATTGCATGACCAGAAAGGAATAAATCTTGATTTACTAAAGATGACTTTATTTCTTCTGAGATATTTTTAAAGAGAAAGAGAGGGATAGTGTACGTAAATGGAAACACTGAGCAAGGTAAGTGAAAACCTTTTTACTGTATCTTGGTCAGCAAATTAAACCAAATGGACAGATATAAAATATGTTGACATTTATATTGATGCAGTTACCACATTCCCAGGTCTTCTACCGACACATTTACAAATCTGAAAAAAAAAATTAGCTAAAGAATGCACTGAATTGTCACCTAAAAGCCTCTTCTATAAACTATAGGGTCAATTTTCAACTCCTTCTTTATGATTACTTATCTTTAAAGCTAACAAATCTGTTCCTGAGCTAAGTACATGTTTTAAGGGCAGGAAAGATAAGTAAAAGTACATGGGAGGCTGACTGTAGGCATTATAGCAAATATCCTCCAGAATAAGTGATCAGGTTATTAAATTATGGTAATTGATTTTTAACAGTTTTTGTCAGAAAAGTATTTTCAAATATAAGTAACTTTTTAACCCACTAGTTATCTTTGGCAAATACTTACATTTGAATAAATATTAAAAGCTTTTTTTAAATTTGCTTTTAGGATGCCATTTAAAAAAATAGACAAGCCTCACAAGCTTTAATGGTTTTTTTACAGAGACAAACCCTCTATAAAAATTTCACTGTAGCTTTTTGCATCCTTAAATTTACATGAAGTTAATATTTAAAGTAATTTTGGCTATTTTATTATTTCTCTTTTAAAAATTAGATATTTAGAAATAATTTATGAAAGTTTCAGGTGCTCAGTTCCAAATATTTCTTCTGGCTAAGTCTATGACAACTAGGAGACCATTTAAAAAAGATATCTTAGATCCCTCCTTGCTACAGATTGCTTTTTAATTAGCTAGTATTCAAAATTGAGTGATATTAACATGTTCACCTTTTCCCTTAATCCAATTGCATTAAACATATATGGAATAGGTTTTACCTGTCATTTTTAATACACCTAATAGATTGACTTGTTCTAAATAGTGGTCTGATTAATTGCAGTTCATATTGGACATTAAATCAAGCATGTGTGTATGTTTGGGGAGGGGGGAGTGAGTTACCACTGCACTAAGTTCTTTGTAGCACCATCCAAAGACCTAGATTTTATACCTCTCCTGTCCTTGGAGTTTATGCATACCTTTGCTTTTCTCTGGCTAAGCACATATCCCTAAGTCATATTATTGTATGCAGTTGTAGTCCACTTTATTGATATCTTGAAGATAATTGAGGCTGGGTTTGTGGGTTTGGGCTACGGTCTTGTCAGAGACCAATGCCCTCTTTCATTTGGGAACCTAGGCCACTCAGGAAAGAGGAATCATGTACAGTTGTGCTTCCCACCTCTGTGTGCTGTTCCCGAGTGATCAGAATATGCAGGTTCAGTTATATATTGTCTTATTCCAACAACAGTTAAAAATCTCTTTCTCTGTTATCTTAAAAACTTCCAGAACTCCTTTACAAATGATATTTACACAATTATTTATTTGAAATGGCCTGTTTGGTAATGCTACCATATCTGATAGCCAGCTTAGACTTTTAATTGTGACAGTCAGAAAGCTTACTCTGAAAAGTGCTTTCAGAGAAATCGAATTACTCTTGGTTGGGCATGTTCTAGTGATGCCAGTAGCCTCCTGGGTACTAAGCATGTCTGATGACAGGTGATTCATAAGCACAATGTGACATTTCCCAGTGAGCTGTTTTGTCACAGGTTATCCATTTTGCCAGACGTGTTATTTCATTCTGAGCTTTAATGTGACTATCACGTTTCTGGGCAAGTAGCTGAGAGTGTCATATAGCTTGTCAAAACCAGAACACCCTTTGAATCAAAATACATAATTTTTGAATCAGAGCATATGAAATTTAAATGAGGATCCCACCAAAGCACAGCTAATTTCTTCCTTGCTTACTTAGTAACCTGAGGTCCAATATATGAGCATTATACTGCCATAATTGGCTCTTGTGAATAAGTAAATTAATTGAGAGACATAGGTTCTGGATGGGGGAGGCTCTGCTACCTATTCTTGTGTTAGATTATTATGGGATGAGTTTGAAGAAAGCAGTCTGTTCAGGTGATAGATGAACTGCTTGAATCAACTGTGACAAATGGAAGAAATTCTGAGCTTTTTTTTTGTACAATTCCAGTATTCATGCCTCCAATCTTGCTTTTCATATCCTCCCACCTTTCAAGTTGGTATATCAATTAAAGGTTGAATATATAATTTCAACAGGATTCATTTTAACCCAACAACTTAACTGCATGTCATCTACAAATTCAAAGGAGTTAAAGAAGAGAAAAAAAGCCCCATCATCAATATAGTCAAGACCATTCTTAAAAATAGCTCCTTTCCTTAACTAATTTTTAAATAAACACTGGAATTTAAGATTAGAATGATCTTGAAAACATAGAATTGCCTTTAATT